>PVJI01003407.1:0-124698 GCA_004026765.1 Micronycteris hirsuta
CAAGAATACTCTATCCAGCAAAGATTTCATTTAGAATGGAAGGGCAGAGAAAGTGCTTTGCAGATAAGGTCAAGTTCAAGAAGTTCATCACCACCCAGCCGTTATTGTATGAAATGTTGAAGGGAGTTATATGAGGTATGGAGGAATATCAACAGGGGAGTGGTAGGGGGAGAGGGTGGGAATGGGGCACAGAACAAGTAGCATAAATGGGAGGTAGACAACAGACAAGGGGAGGTTAGAATAGAATAGGAAGTTCAGGAGCAGAAGGACTTATGTGTATGACCTATGGACAAAACTAAAAGGAGGGGAAAGGGGGGTAAGGGGGAGGGGGGAAAGAAGGGGGGAAATGGGGCAACTGTAACAGCATAATCAATAAAATATAGTTAAAAAAAGAAAAAAAAAGAAAAGAAAAAAAGACTTGGGTGAATGGCATTCCATAGGCAAGAAAAAAGGGAAGAAAGGGCCTGTAACCAGGGGAAGGGTGTGTGATCACATTGCAGCCAAGGCGATCTTTTACAAACAGACCCTTCCCAGCTTTCTGCATCCCTCACACACAGTGCAGGCGACCGTGCTCCCTTTCAACTCCTACTCAGAACCGAGCAACAGCCTCCTCAGGGAACTCTTCCCTTTCTGCTCAGGCCAGGCAGGCTCTTCCCAGGCTACCTGTAGACTCCTTGGACTCGGCTGTCATCACCACCATCTCAGTTTAGAGTTCTCTATTTGTCATTGTTTGTCTTTCACGCAACTTAGAGGCAGATCCAAGCCTGTTACCACTGGACCCTCGCTGCCAAGAACAGTGCACCTGGCACATGCCGACAGCCCCACGGGTAAGAGGAGTCCATGCCTAGAGAAGTGTGGTAAGATTAGTTTTTTAGATTTTAAAAACTGTAAGAACCCAAATAACCTCTGTCAAGTTATTTCTTGAGCAACCAATACTGCACAAATTTTATTAAATACATGTGCAGACTCAGACTCCTCCAAGGTAACATGTTACACAGAGAGAAAAAGCAATGTTTCCGCTATTATACAGTGAACGTGTGTGTGTCTGTCCGTCTGAAAAAGAGCTGTTAAGAATGACTTGCTCTCTGGTTTGTCGAAGTCCAGAGGCTTAACTGGGCTGAAGCGGGAAGGCAGACGCCCTAATGAGCCCTGTTTGGGCTTCCGCCGTAGGGAAACCACAGATCCTGGCTCGTATCTGCTGTCCCTGGCCTGGACAATGGATTCCGTGGTCACTTTACTCCATCCAGGCTTTGAAATCCCTTTCCTGGAATCTGATTTAGTCTTAAAGGCCTGGAAATAACAGTTAACATTAAATGTTTACTATGAACCAAGTACACTTTAAGCAGATTAAATATCGCACTATTTACTTCTCAACAGAACTGAGGGAGCATAGGGACTTTGGCCCAGGCTTAAGGAATGCCAAAGGCCAGAAGGAGCCCCAGATAAACGGACCACAAGAATGCAATCGCCCGTTCACTCCCTACAGAGAACGTAAGAAAGTATTCATTATCTCCCTTCCAACCGCTTACTCCTTGCAGACGGTGAAACCAGCATTCCCCGTGGGCAGCTGATGGAGGTGCACCTTCCTAGGGTGGGTGGCAGTATGCAGTCACCACACTGGCCCTCACAGGGAAGGTGCAGAGATAGTTGCTAAGCAGCCAACAGAAGGCAGGAGGCCGCAGCAGTCTGACCCTGACATGGAAAATTTCACTCCCTGAACCTTCAAATCCCACCTTTCCCCAAAAGCTCACCTTGTCCCCAGCTTACAAAAGCAGCCCAACGAGGTTTCTCAGAGAGTCAGTTCAGAGGACCTTCCTTCCCCCCGCTGCCTCCCCTGTGCTTGAGCATAAGCTTAATAAAATGTGTCTGGAAATTTCTCTGGCGGTTTCTCTCAATTTCTATCTCGGGGAATCCAAGGGCCCTAAACACTGGCAACAGAACCTTGTAAGGGAACCCTAGGAGGTGAGTAACTACCCCGGTCACAGAGCTGGGACGGGTGACAACCGCACCTCACTCCAAACCCCGACCCCGGTGCTACACAATTTCCTGAGACAGCTCTGTGCTGTGTTCTCATTCCCGAATATCCTGAATTCCCCGCAGCTCGTATTCTTTCACTTCTGCCCTGGTTCCCATCCCCCCACTCTTCATTCAGAAGTTCTGTCCTGCTTTTTCTTGCTCTCCAGAGCCACAAGAAACCAACAGAGCACAGAGACAGGCACTGCGTTCTATGTAGCAACTACGTCCCAGAAGGAAATGAATAGGGGCAGTTATCCGAAAAACTCCCATTAACATTTCCAGAAATCCAATTAGCCAACAAACTGTTTCTGTTTTTTTATTTTTTAAAAAGATTTTATTTATTTATTTTTAGAGAGAGAGGAAGGGAGAGAGAAAAGAGGGAGAGAAACATCAGTGTGTGGTTACTTCTTGCACGCCCCCTGCAGGAGACCTGGTCCGCAACCCAGGCACGTGCCCCAGACCAGGAATCGAACAGGCAACCCTGTGATTCACAGGCCAGAGCTCAACCACTTAGCCACACCAGCCAGGGCTCTGAAAAACTTTTTTACTTAAGGTATTTAGTGAAAGCATAAATATTATAACAAGAGATACATGTTGACTGAATTCATTTAATCTTAAGGTGATTATTCTGCTGTCTGAGGAAATTAAAATGACAAAAATTATAATACAGAAATTAATACATACATAAGGAATGAACACCTGAAATGAAACTTATGATCAGATTTGAGGTCCAAAAGTAACACATATATTTCCTAAATGTCTCAAGAGCCGCAGATAAAATTAGTATTCTGAATGTGGCGAGTATGTAAGGTGAATGTCAAAGATCTACCTGTTTTTCACACATGCACTGACCCATGAGAGTGAGTCCTGGGCTTGACATGCATTGGCTACAAAATTTCTAGTAAACCATCTAAGCTTTATGTAGAATGCAGATGCCACTAGCCGTATTCCTACACCGAAAAGGTTGTTTTATGAAATAAACGGCATAATGTATGTGAAAGAAACTGTAAACAAATCTAAGATATAAGGGCTTGGCGTCAATCCCTAAAGTGCAGCAGGCATTCTAAAGAATGAGACCAGCGATCATGTACTAACATGAAAAACACGTAAGACACGTGAAGTGGAAAGTGCACCTGCATCACAGTCCGCAGAGCATGATGTCATTTCTGTGAGAACGGTTTATCTTTCTAAGTCCGTACTAACGTGTGGAAGGCTGTATGCCAAACTGTTAACACTGATTGATTCCGGGGGTGAGGCACATACTACTTCTGTAATCTCTCTGTCTGTCTGTCTGTCTTTCTCTCTCTCTCTCTCTCTCTCTCTCACACACACACACACACACACGCGCGAAGACTCTCCTTGGCCACATTTAGTCCCCTCTGAGCACTCTTTACAACCAGGCCTGGACTTCGGAGCCCATCCTTCCCTCGGCCTGCTCAGCCCAGTTTTAGCAAGAACCTGTTAAGCTGAACAGCAGCCCCTGCCCTGAATATCTGATTGAGTCCCTTACCCCACCGTTGCTGCCTCTGCCCTTGACCAGCCTTTAGCAAAAATCCTGTTAGGTAAGTTTAGCGTGAACCCCTTTACCCTTGAAGTCTCTTCTCAGTAATTTTCCCATGCACTGACCCCTCACCTCGCTCCGTGGCCGTCAATGCCCCCAGTCCTTACTGTATTCCAGGTTGAGCCGGATCTCTCTCCCCTACGGTAACACTCCTATCGCACTGGTCCGAAATGAAGTCTCCCTCACTGCCTTAACAAGCATCAGAACAGTTTCTTCTTTACCGATGCACATGCCCGCGTTTTCTTTGTAACTGAAGCCAGATCTATTCCAGAGAGACAGGCTCCGGTTATGAGAGTTGTAAGAGTTCTTTTAAGGAGTTCTGAAGAAAATTTATTTCTGGGTTTGACTCCTTAAAAGAAAATCCTGTGGTCTTTGATTTTTCCAGCTTCTAGAGGATTAAAATCAATTATTCCTGGTTGCTTCTGAATGGAGCTCTTCAATGACAAAGGCTACAAACAAGCTTGCCCATTTGACTACAGCACCGGTACCCCAGGGAAGGGGAGCGAACGGGCCAGTGATGTGCAAGGCAAGTGGATTTTAGAAGGCAGTGTGGGGATTGTACGGAATGGTTTTGTACCCGCCAGTGAGAATGACGGTGAGGTTAGGGGAGGTGAATGAGCCCACAGGACGTCCAAACTGCAGATACTTCATAAGACCGTTCACAGATTTGTCCCTTCTTCTCCATTTCCACAGTCACGGCCTTACTCCGGAAACAACCTCCAAAATGATCTTGACTCTTTCTCCACTGACTAAAAACACTCTCTACGATGATGGCACTATTAATTTTCTAAAGTCACGGGCATGTCTTTAATCCATGGACCCAATCAGGTTTATCTCCTGAAGAGCTTTAGACAGCCCTCTCCTCCCCACAGGAAAAAATGCCCGGCCTGCCCGGCAGCGAGGATCTGCCCGCGCGGCCACGCCGGCAGCCCTTCAGCTCCCCCTCCACACTGCAGGGCGTGCTGGGGCGCCAGCACCCACCGCCTGTCTTCGCACTTGCTGTTGCCTCTGCCTCACCCAGCTTAATCTCTGTGAAATCTCAAACACCCTTCAGTGACAGGTCACCCCACGTCCCAGGCTGAGTGAACTTGAAGTGCAGCTCTTCACAGACATCTATTTGAAACATGTGCAATACTATGTATGTTCTCTGTATTTGTTTACATCAAACTTGTTTCCTCCCTCAGACAAGGACCTCCTCTAAAGCAGGGGCCCTGTTTTTTCCATCTGTCAGTCCCCAGCGCCTGAAACCACCCTGACCAAAACAAGACAGACACAGTGGAGAGGACCGCCACGCCAGACTGGAAGCGAGGTCCTGCCTCCAGTGAAGTGTTCTCTCGCTGCACCACATGCCTGGAGAAATCCTTTTCACTTCCTCACAGGGCTCGTCCTCAGCTCTCGCCTTGGATCAGTATCCCTGCCCTCCTCCCCTTACTTCTCTCCGTGAAGTTACCTACCAAGAGCCTTGAACATTCAGTCCAGCAGACAGATAAGGACTCAAACTGTTAAGGCTCCGAATCATTTTCCCAATGGCTAAGTCTGTAAATCTTGGTGTGAGCAACGGTCTGGCACTGTGAGGAAAGGGAGTGAAGTTAAGGCTGAGGTCTGCAAAGGAAGCCAGAGCACCCTGAAGGGATGGAAACTCAGCAAGCAGTCCCCCGCGTGGGTAACCTCTGGCCGGCCTGGCATCCTGGTCCAAGGCCACGACTTCCCACTCAGGGCCATCGCGTGCTCCGACCCAGGACAGCCAGGGTGCGAGCAACCGCCCCTTTCTCAGAACCACCTCACCAGCAGCCTCCTCTCTGCTTCAGTTCAATGCAGCCAAGGTGACCGACTTCCCCAAGCAGATTATTTCCTTTCTAAAAATCACATTCTGTTCTGGGAGGAAACATGGCAATTATTTCTGAAAATACATACAGGTTAGACAGATCGAATTTTGCCGCTTTAAGCTTTTTGTGTTTAAATTCATTTTTAAAAGTTATTTCTCCGTAACTTAGTAAGCACTGCGGTGACTTACCTGTAACTTCTGTTAGTAAAAACTGCTGAACAAGGCACATTACTTTGGAAAATTTAGAAAAAACAAAACCAAAAATGTTGGCTTTAACCAAGTCCAGGTTTTCTCCCTTTCTTTGTGTCTGTTTGCAGTATGTCTAAGTCTCGCTCGACCCCAGAGCCTGTCTGAGGGACTCCACTGCGATCTGCATGCGACCAGCCTCCCAAATCTGCTCTGTTTGCCCAATTCCTTTTCTAGGTTTTCCAAAAGGCACCTAGTACCCTGTCCTTGGCGTCTACCCAAAATAAGCACTCGTTTTGGATGACCGAGGACCTTGGCAAACTGCTGGCTAAACGGCAAGGCTACTCTCCACGCAGCGTCCACCACCTGGGGGACAGGGGACCTGACCACGGAGGTTATGAAGAAAACAGGCTTCCCAAATGGAACGGCTTCTCTATATAAACAGCTTTTTGCTTCTCAAATTTTAAATGCTCGCTCAAGAAGCAGCCATTTACAACAACCAGAACTCTGTATGGGAAGAAATACAGCTTCATGTGTCGCAGAGCAACAGGGCAGCCCTGTCGCCTGCTGGTGGCCTAGAGGGGCAACGTTGGCCGTTGTGTGGCAAGAATTTTTGAAACACGCGATATCTGGCTATTCAGTCAGGGGCACTGACCTCTTTTCCCCAAGACTGTCATATTTTAAAAAATGACAACAGCCAACACAATAATAGCCAGTGTGAATGAATCAAAGCTACACCTATTATTTTTGGGTCAGACCGACAAAAAATATATTTTTGTGTGTGCCACAGAATTTTAATAAATAGTCTATATGTGCCATGAGATGAAAAAGGTTGAAAATTGCTGGCCTAGAGTGTGAATAAACCCTGAAAGTTTTCAATTAATCTAATGGATGCTGTCTCTCAGAAGTACAATACCTATAATAGAGTCTACTACATACTAGGCATCATACTAGACACATATCAGCTCAATTTTCATACTAAACAGTAAAATAAAAACTTATTTCAGAGTCTCAGAGCCCTGGCTGGTGCGGCTCACTGGATTGAGCACGGGCCTGTGAACCAAAGTGTTGCTGGTTCGATTCCCAGTCAGGGCACAGGCCTGGCTTGCAGGCCAGGTCCCCAGTAGGGAGCGCATGAGAGGCAACCACGCATTGATGTTTCTCTCCCTCTCTCTCTTCTTCCTTTCCCTCTAAAAATAAATGAATAAAATTTTTAAAAAATAATTTAAAAAATTGTGTTTTATAAACTTTAACATGCTCTGAGAGATGAAAAGAACATGGAACTGAAAAGAGGTGAGCCCCTAGCCCAAGGACACGCAGCTAGCATAGGGAGCCGACGTGCAGACTCGGCCTGACCTCTAAGTTTATGTCACTCTATTCACCACCTACTTCAATCAACAGTCTGGGACGGGGTGTCCAACCCACAGCCCGTGGGCGCATGTGGCCCAGGATGATGGTCCAACACAAAATCATACATTTACTTAAAGCCCTTTTTTGCTCATCAGTTTTTGTTAGTGTTTGTGTATTTAGTGTGTGGCCTAAGACAACTCTCCTTCCAGTGCGGCCCAGGGATGTCAAAAGGCAGGACACCCCCCCGCTCGCCCACACACAGATACCAAAGTCCATGGACGCTCGAGACCCTTACATAAAATGACGTAGAATCTGCATATAACCTATGCACATCTTCCCATATACTTTAATCATCTCTGGATTACCTACACAGTATGTAACAAAATGTAAATGATATGTAAATAGTTGTTATAGCGTATTGTTCAGGGAATAATGACAATAAAAAAGTCTGTACATGTTCAGTACAGATACAACCACCGTAGGCCTAATTACATAGTACACATCAGCAACAACGTAACCTTTTTTCCAAATATTTTCCATCTGCAGTTGGATGAATCCATAGATGTGGAAGCCATGAGGAGGACTGACTGTATAGCCATTCTGTTAATAGGGAAATAATAAGCCTTAAAAAGTCTAATGATATCTCTGTGTAGCTCCTCACACCTTTGTGCACACATATTGTAACAGGTGTTCAAAACCTGGGGTGCCCGGGAATATAGGAAACCCCCCCACAGCCATCACTTGGGGGATGGAGAAGTGGATGGATTGATTGAGAGGTACTTTGCATATCAATAACAGCTGGCTAGCTTCATAGGTATGTTCAAAATCTCTGGCAGCCCCTCCAATGTGGTGGATGGAGATGGGCGTGACTTTAACCTGTGATGCAGCCAGGAGGTGGTTCCCCAGCTGCGGGGCCCATGCAAAAGCAGGAAGGCGGTGCTGGCATCTGGAGGCCACCCCTGCCCAGACTAACAATGGCAGCCAGAGGAAGGCAGAAGATACAGAACAGGCAGGGGTAACCTCGTGTGGGAGGAGTCAAAATGGGGTTACTGAAGAGGTGCCAGATTTAAACTACGCACAGGAGCCATTGCTCTCCCTTGGCCGCATGGCTTAGAAAAGAGAAGAAAAGCAGGATGTAGCAGCCATGCAGAGCTCTCCTGACCATGTGGCTTGGGAAGGAGAAGTGCTCTTGGCCGTGTGGGGCGTCACAGTGAGGGAAGAGAAATGCTGTCTGTAGAAAGGGATTTTTGTCATGCGGTTTGAAAAAGCAGTGAGAGGGGAGAAGTAAATGCTCTGGCTGACTCCGGAGCTGCAGAGGACTTCTTTGCAAGATCCTGACCGGCTGCACCTGGATTTTACCTGGACTATTGAGATCTGTGCCTTCCTGAGTCTTACCACGATCCAGAGTAACATGGCACATGCTTTCCTGGGCTATTAAATGGAGGCTGATAGCAATGCATTCCAGATCCTGCACAGAGGTGGACATGGGGGACTTTGGGGGAGGCTTTGGCTCATAGCCTGGTGGGGAGCAGGGGAAATGCTGGGTCTTATGGGAAGGAGGGCTCTGAGCTGAGGTGCTCTGAGCCCCTACCAAAGTTGGAGTAGTGTAAATAAAGATTTGCTCCTTCCATCCTTCCAGCATTAATTGTTGGGTCTTTCACCAAGGCAACACACGGACAGGCCCTGGTCTGCTCACTTACAGTTTTGGTGAGCTCTGTGACAATATGTATAGCAATCACTGACAAAAACTTAGAAACTAATTCAAAGCCAAGAATTATCATGGCTCTAAACTGTGATACGAACTGGAAATACCACACTCTAAGCTGGTTCTTTGAAAAGATCAATACCATTGATGAATGTCTATCTGGGCTATCCAAGAAAAAAAATACACAAACTACTACTATCAACGAGGGGACATGACTACTGACCCCATGGGCTTTGAAAGGATTACAAAAGATTAATATGAACAACTCTATGTCCACAGATATGACAACTTACATTAAATGGACCAATTCCTACCAAAATTCACACAAGAAAAACAGATCATCTGAATGAACCTATTATTCAGTTTCTTTAAAACCTTACGAAATGCAAAGCATCAGGCCCAAACGGTTTCACTGGTGAATTCTACTAAACATTTAAAGAGGAAATTATACTAATTCTCTGCAATCTCACCCAGAAAATAGAAGCAGAGAGAATACTTCCTGACTCATTCTCTGAGGACAGCATCACCCTAACGCCGAACATGGACGACGACGTACAAGAAGGGAAATTACAGACCCGCATCTCTCCTGACAGAGATGCAAAAACCTTCAACCAAAAACTGTCAAATGAAACACAACAATGTATAAAGAGAAATATGTACCACGACCAAGTGGGATTTATTCCAGGTGTACAAGACTAATTCAACATTTGAAAACAAATATAACCTATCATGTCAACAAACTAAAGAAGAAAAATCATATGATCACATCAATAAATATACAAAGTATTTGACAAAATCCAACACCCATTTATGATAAAAATTCTCAGAAAACTAGTAATGGAGAGAAACGTCCTCGACCTGATAAAAACAGCCAATAAATGAACACACAGCTAACCTCAAACTGAACGGGGAGAGACCAGACGCTTTCCCTTAAGACCAGGAACAGGAACAAGACAAACCATCTGCTCTCCCCACTCCTACCCCACATCACGCTGGAAGTGCTAGCTAACGCAGTGCGAAAAGAAAAAAACAGATACTCAGATTAGGAAGGAAGAAATAAACCTGTCTTTGTTCACAGATGGTATGAGTATCTCTGTGAAACATCCTGAAGAACGACGAAAAAACCTCCTGGAACTAAGTGATTACAGCAAGGTCACTGCGAAAGTCAGCTGCTTTCCTACATAACAGTGACAAACAACTGGATTTTGAAGTTAAAAACATAATACCATTTACATTAATTAGCACCCAAAATGAAATACTTTAGCATAAATATAAGAAATATAAGCAAGATCTATATGAGTAAAACTACGAAACTCTGATCAGAGAAACCAGAGAACTAAACAAATGGAGAGGTATTCCATGTTCATGGACAAGAAGGCTCAATACAGGGGCTGGCAAAAGTAGGTTTCTAAGTAATACAAATAAATAACAGTAAATAAGTAAACAGTAATACAAGAATAAACTCTGTGCCTCACATACTCACAGCTGTAAACCTACCTTTGCCCACCTCTGTATTACTAAGATATCAATTCTTCTCAACTTGATCTGTAGATTCGACACAATCCCAATCAGAATCCCAGCAAGTTATTTTGTGGTTATCAACAAGCTAATTCTAAAGTGTGTATGAAAAGGCGAAAGACCCAGAATAGGTAACACCATAAAGAAGGAAAAGGACAAAGTTGAAGGACCGATACCACCAAACTTCAAGACTTATCATAAAGCTACAGTGACCAAGACAGTGCAGTATTTGTGGCATTGGTGGAGAAAAGGCAAATGACCCTGGCGAGAGTCGGCTCCATTGGTTGGAGTGTCACCCCACAACCAAAGGGCTGTGGGTTCGATTCCCAGTCAGGGCACATACCTAAGCTGTGGGTTTGGTCCCTGGTCGGGGTGTGTGCAAGAAGGCAACCAATAGATGTTTCTCTCTCACATCGATGCTTCTCTTCCTCCCTTCCTCTCTCTCTCAAAAGCAATGAAAAAATGTCCTCAGGGGAGGCTAAAAAAAAAAAAAATCCAACAGACCAATGGAACCATAGCCCAGAAATACACCCATGCAAATACAGTAAATTGATCTTCAACAAAGAAGTAAAAGTAATTCAATGGAGAAAGGATAATCTTTTCAATAAATGGTGCTGCAAAAACTGGACATACACATGCAAAAAATGAATCTAGATGTAAACCTTACAACTTTTAAGAGAGAAAGGGAGGGAGAAAGAGGGGGAGAACTGATGTGAGAAACACTGACTGGCTGCCTTTAGCTCCAGCTGCACCAGCAACGCAGGCGCGTGCCCTGACAGCAAGTCGGTCGGGGGACACTCCGCTTTGCAGGGTGACACCGACCAACCGAGTCGGCCACAGTGACCTCACACCTTTTATAAACATTAACTTAAATGGATCATAGGTATAAAAATAAAATGCAAAACTATAAAACTTCTACACGATTACATGAAGAAAATGTAGGTGACCTTGGGTTTAACAATGACTCTACAGATACAACACCAAAACCACGGCCCATTAAAAAACTGGGAAGTCGTACTTCATCAAAACTAAAAACTTCTGCTCTGTGAGAATGAAAAGGTAAGCCATAGACTGAAAAAAAAACCTTTACTAAACACATATCTGATAAAGGATGTCTATCCAAAACATACAAAAAATTCTTATAAGTCAACAGTAAAAAAAAAAAAAACAAATAACCCAGGATGCAAAATCAATATATAAAAATATCTGTTGCATTTCTTTTTTTTTTTTTTTAAGATTTTATTTATTTATTTTTAGAGACAGGAGAAGGGAAGGAGAAAGAGGAAGAGAAAAATCAATGTGTGGCTGCCTCTCATGCACCCCCCACAGGGGACCTGGCCTACAACCCAGGCATGTGCCCTGTCTGGGAATCAAATCAGTGACTCTTTGGTTCATAGGCTGGTGCTCAATCCACTGAGCCACACCAGCCAGGGCTCTGTTGCATTTCTATACACTTATAACAAAATATTGGAAAAAGAAATTAAGAAAATAATCCCATTTACAATTGCATAAAAAGAATAAAATACCTAAGAATAAATTCAACCAAAGAGATGAAAGACCTGTACAGTAATGAAAGAACTGACGATGCACACACAAAAAATGGAAAGATATTCTATAGTCATGGATTGGAAGAATATTGTTAATATGCCCATAAAATCCAAAGCCATCCAAAAATTAATATAATCCTATCAAAATTCCAATGGCATTCTTCAAAGAAACAGAACAAACAATCCTCAAATTTGTATGAACTACAGAAGATTCCAAATAGCCAAAGCAATCTAAAGAAAGAAGAACAAAGATGAAGGCATTATGCGCCATGGTTTCAAACTATATCACAGAACTATAGTAATTGAAACAGTATGGTATTGGCATAAAAACAGACACACAGATCAATAAAATAGAATAAAGTGCCCAGAAAGCAACCCACACATATATGGTCAATTAATTTACAACAAAGGAACCAAGAATATACAAGGGCAGTCTCTTCAATATATGGTGTTGGGAAAACTGGAAATCCACATGCAAAAGAATAGAATGGAACCATTATCTTATACCACACAAATCAATTAACTCACAATGGATTAAAAGCTTGAATAGGCAGTAAGATCTTTGACATCAGTCTTAGTGATGATTTTTGGATCTGATACCAAAACTAAAAGCAACAAAAGCAAAAACAAACAAGTGGGACAATATCAAACTAAAAAGCCACTGCACAGCAAAGGAAGCCATCAACAAAATGAAAAGGCACCCTACCAAACGTGAGAAAATCATATATCTGATAATTAGTAATAACCAAAATATATAAGAACTCATACAACTCAACAGCGAATATATATGTGTATATGGTGAAAAAAGTGCAGAAGATCTGACATTTTTCCAAAGAAGACACACAGATGGCTGTAAGAAATGAAAAGATGCTCAGCATCACTAACCATCAGTGAAATGCGAATCAAAATCACAATAAGCTACTACCTCACAACCGTTAGAATGGCTACTGTCAAAAAGACAAGCCCTGGCTGGTGTGGCTCAGTGGACTGAGCACGGCCTGTGAACTGAAGGGTCGCCGTTCAATTCCCAGTCAGGGCACCTGCCTGGGTTGCAGGCCAGGTCTCTACTGATTGATGTATCTCTCGCACGCTAATGTTTCTCTCCCTCTCTGTCTCCCTCCCTTCCCCTCTCTGTAAAAATAAATAATTTTTTTAAAGGACAAGATGTAACAAGGGTTTGTGGGAACCCTTGGGCACTGTTGGTGGGAATATAAATTGAGAACAGATTGGTGGGAGTGGGGGTAGGGAAGAGGAGGTGGAATGGGTGAAGGGGGTCAAAAGATACACACTTCTTGCCTTGGCTGGTGTAGCTCAGTGGATTGAGTGCGGGCTGGGAACCAGAGGGTCCCAGTTCGATTCCTAGTCAGGGCACATGCCTGGGTTGCAGGCCAGGTCCCCAGTGAGGGCCACATGAGAGGCAGCCATACATTGCTGTTTCTCTCCCTCTCTTTCTCCCTCCCTTCCCCTCTCTCTAAAAATAAATAAATAAAATCTTAAAAAAAAAAAAAGATACACACTTCCAATTATAAAATCAGTGAGTCATGGGGACATAATATACAGCATGGAGGCTGTAATTAGTAATATGTATTTTATATATAAAGTTACTAAAAGAGTAGATCTGAAAAGTTCTCATCATGCCCTGACTGGTGTGGCTCAGTCGGTTGGGCATGTCCCACAAAGTGAAAGGTCGCCATTCCATTCCTGGTCAGGACACATGCCCAGGTTGCGGGTTCGGTCCCCGGTCAGGGTACGGATGAGAGGAAACCAGTCAACGTTGCTCTCCCTCTCATCTCCCTCCTTCCACTTTCTCTAAAATAAACCAAAAAAAAAACTGTAGAGGCAGTAAGAAGATGAGTTGTTGCCAGGGACTCGGGGAGTGGGGGAGGGATGAGACATGGGCCATTCTCAGGTCTGTGGTGCTATTTGGTGTAATACTGGAGTGGTGAATATACACCATTATGCAGCTGTTAAAACCCACAGAACTGTATGACAGAGTTACAATGTGAACTTCAGTTAGTAACATATCAATTATAACAAATGCACCACAGTCACGATGTTAGCACCACACATACAGGATGGTAAGAGGGGAAACTGTGGGGTGAGGGAGAGAAGAGGTATATGGGAACTCTCTGCACTTTCTGAGCAATTTTTCTATAAACCTGAAACTGCTCTAAAAAAAAGGCTTTAAAAAAAAATTCCACACTCCCTGAAAATGAACACTAATGCCAGAAATAACAATGTAAATATATAACCCAAAATATGGGAAGAAAAAAAACCAGCATCGGCCCTGGCTGGTGTAGCTCAGTGGATTGAGCATGGGCTGCGAACCAAAGGGTCGCCGGTTCGATTCCCAGTCAGGGCACATGCCTGGGTTGGGGGCCAGGTCTCCAGTCAGGGCCACATGAGAGGCAACCACACACTGATGTTTCTCTCCATCTCTTTCTCCCTCCATTCCCTTCTGTCTAAAAATAAATAAATAAAATCTTTAAAAAAAAAAACTGCATTGTTTAAAAAACAAAACAGAACCAGCATCAGGATGAAGGGAGGCACGAGCCAACAAGGGTGGCACAATTTCAACAGAGTCACAATACTAACTTCCCATCCCCTGCCTGCAGGCCCAGCTCTCCCCTGAGGAATCTAAGAAAAATAGATGCAATTATTCCAAATCAAAATGTTAGAGAGGAGCCCTGGCTGGTGTGGCTCAATGGACTGAGTGCCAGCCTGCAAACCAAAGGGTCACTGGTTCAATTCCCAGTGAGAGCACATGCCTGGGTTGCGGGCCAATTGATGTTATCAATGTATCTCTCCCCGTTTTTCTCCCTCCCTCATCCTCTCTCTAAAAATAAATAAATAAAATCTCTAAATAAAACAAAATATTAGAGACGAAAGAAACTATAGAGATAACCTACCCATTCACTCTTTGGGAGCATGAAACCTAAATATTTAAACTCCTGTCTTAGCTCCTAGAAGCCAATGGATCATATGTCTTTTAAGCAACTAACTTCAAATCTAGTCCATAAACCCAAAAGAGTATTTGAGCTCAAGCCACTCGTGATGACTGTGGACAGCAGATCAGTTACTGTGTCACACACCGTGCTAAGGCACCAGGTGTTCTAGAGGAGAGCTGGTAGAGAAAATTTCCCTTGAAATCTAGTTCCTCAAAGAAATGAGAGATAGCCAAGGTGAGGCCTAGTGCTCAGAACACTCCGAAGTGTGGTATGAGAAATTCCACCTGACTACAAAGCTACCTTCAAAGGACTATGAAAGGAAATGAAACATAATAAACTCTAACAGTGAAGGCAGCCATGGAGCTTAAAACCCCTCTGAGCACAAATTCCTTAAGGTTACAACTAGGACAACTTTATTCAGAATCTGGTATTTTCTAGGTTAACATCATTACCCTCTAATAACGGGTCACTTCTAACAATCTCAACAGCCACACCAAGAACAGCCCCCGGCAGGAGGTGCCGGTCGCCCTCCGCAGCCTGATGCAGCAGGGCAGCGGCCCTCTCAGGCCTCCCAGCCCAGGTCACACCGCTGTTGCTTTGTGACATCTCTGAAATGTCTTTAAAGAATGGGCAACTGTCCATTTTAAGGGAGTGTTGAACATCAGAGAATCACACTCATTTGTGATTTAAAAATCTCCAATTAACTGAAGTCAGTAATATTAGATGACAAAAAATAAGTTGTAGATTATACCATCAAAATAAAAATGAAATCAATTTGTTAAGCATGGAAAAAATCTAAAAAAATACACATAAAACTGATGGAGCGACTGAAAGTAGGAAGAGACACTATAGATTTTCTCCGTTGTCAGAATGTATATTTTTAAATAATATTTTTGTAATTTTTAAATAATATTTTTGTTTTACAAAAGTTAGAATCAGCAGTACTCCTGGCTCAATTAATTTTATCTCAAACACATACAAAAGACTGTCTTCTAAGAGTTATCAGGAAAAAGTTCTCAATGACACAGACTGACACAGATTAAATCAGCTCTCATTTCCATTCCCCGCAAACGCCAATCCTCATCACGTGTGTCACGTGCGGACGCCTGGAGCGGCCGAGGACAAAGGTCACTCTAAGCACACTGCCCCGAACACTCTGCACGCTGATTAAAGACATGTTTCAAGAGAAACAATATAAAATGGCACATTCCAGGGTTCTTGGATCCATCTTCGGGTCAGGGAATTTACATCAGTCAACTCCGAGAGCTCGGCCAGAGAAGGAATGTATAATCAATCTTCTCATTATCTTCCAACTTTACGGGCATGGTGTTCCGGAGCTCACTGTGTGGAATCTCAACTTGAGAGACACAAAGTACTCATCCGACACTGCAAAACACACTCTGTTCTTAAGTCCGCACAGTGCTTATCTTGTGACTATTCTTGGCTCAAAAGACCAGTGAACAGAGAGTGCCTGAGAGTCAGTCTGGAGATAAGAGCAGTAGCGGCCATCTAACCAGGACCCAGAGAACTGAAAGTCGGGGTGCTCACCCCACAGCACTTCCTGCACCGCCTGCTCCGGTGGCCTCGGCTGCTGCCACGAGGGCTGGGGAGCAGCTACCATGTTCCTTCGATGAGCAAAATGTGAAAAGGCCACGGAAACAAAATGCTCCTGATCCCTCAAGTTTTCTGTGGCTGACTTTTCCGCCGTCATCTATTTTGTAAATATTTCTTCAAAGCAAAACAAAAAAACCATGAACAAATACTATGTGCTTTTCATAAATGAAAAGCATTAGTTGTTCTTAACATATTCCCAAATATTTTTTATTTCTAATTACTTGAAAGCAGATCACATATCACCATAGTACATCTCATAATATTGCTAAGACAAACTAGACTAATCATGATAAAAAGATTTATCAAATACATCCTGCAACCCAGATGTCCACTGAAAAAACAAGACCTGCAATAAATCCCACCAACCTGATGAAAGGCGGAATCAGACTGAGCAACTTAGTTTGGTGAGACCACCTTTGAAACCCCTCCAGTGAAGCTGCTGAAAAGACCCACAGCCTGCCTGCAGGAGGCGTGCTTTCTGACCTGCTCCCGCCCCGAGTGCGTGCGCCCGGGGCAGCAGGCTCCTGTGGCCGCCCTCTACTCCAGCTGTTAAAGTTACAGAGCTCATTTGGCTGCAGTTCAAGACCACAACTGTCCATTACCTTTACTGGTAATAAAAGTGATATTTGCATCTCCATCTGTGTGACTGCGTGTGTACGTTACTCTCTTCAGTTGTTTCAGAAACAACTAAAGAGAGGTATTCTTTAATTTGCTCCCCTTATACCTAATTACAGATACCTAATTACAGAACCTGAGATCAGTGTTCCAAGCACTAAGTAAAAAAGAAAAATTCAAGTGTGACAGCAAAACACTTCCGGGGGAGGGACAGAACAGTGAGCTATGTTAAGGGCACAGCACAGACTGGCCATGAACTGTGACAAACATTTGTGCGCCGAGGGGCAGACGTCTACATATACGAGCAACAGGATGGTTTGTGCCAGGGCGGGGCGATTCCACCCCATTCTTCAAGGGAGAGGACCGCTCTCTTAGGGCAAGATACTGGAGACCTCCCGTGCCCCCAACTCTAAAAACACCTAAAGATTGAATTTTTTAGAGCCAGTTGAGCAGGCCTAAAAGGATTGCTCCAAATTTCCCTGATGCCTAAATTCGCCTAAGAAAAAGGAAAGCCTTGTAAGTGGCTCAGTGGAGTAAGCTCTGGCCTATGAAGCAACAGGTGGAAGGTTCGATTTCCTGCCGAGGCACGTGCGTGCACTGTGGCCAGGCCCCAGTTGGGGGCTTTCGAGAAGCAACAAGAGATTCGATGTTTCCCTCTTTTTCTTCCTCCTTTCCCCTCTCTCTGAAAATAATTTTTTTTTAAAGAACTGGCTTAAAATGAGCTTTAAAATGGTTGAGAAATCACGCATTTACCACAACTACACTTTAATTATGAGTGAGCGACATCAGAGTCCAGCTCACATGGAGGGAGGCAGAGAACGGAAGGTCAGCAGGTACCGTAAGCGGAAGAGTGGTCACTGCAGAGGGAGGCGCAGGCTGGCAGGACAGAGAAGGACGGAAAGCCATCATGTAAAGTGATGACGCCCAGAGAATTCAGTGACAAAGGAATGCGTCCATGGCTTATTTTGGACAAAGTTATAGAAGAGTAAAGGCTATGAGGTAACTGACAGTTGGGCCCTAGACCCTTGCCCTGGAAACTTTCCCCACGATGGGCACCATGAAGAGTGATGTCAGACGGAGTTTCCTAAAGCCCAGTGCTCACGGTTAGCTCACTCCAGCACCGTCAGTGGTACCCACACCTTTCAAAAGGGGATCAGAATGACTGAGAGGATGACCTGTGTGATCGAGCCGCAACTTATTTTTCCCAATCTTATTTTCTTCTTCCCTAGTTTGTACCCCACTGAGTCAGCATAATGACCATTCCTCCAAACAGGCACAGCCTCTTCCACTTGGATGCCCTCCCCGCCTGCCTCTCTTCCCAGAGCACCTGTGTCTCAATTGCTCCCCCTCAGAGGTGACACCTCTGTGCGCGTCTCTGGTCCTCCGCCGCAGGACCGGGCTGTGCACGCCAGGCACTCTGCTGAGGCTTTGCCTGAGTTACACTGTTCAATCCTCGCCACTACCCTGTGAAACAGGTACTTACTGAGTCTTAAGAGAAATAAAATAACTTGTCCCAGGGTCTACAATAACATATACTAAACCAGGATTTGAATCCAGGCACTGAATCCAGAGCCCAAAGCCACAACTCCTGTGCCTTTCTGTGTGACATATCCAGAAAGGCTGTCTAAATTTCCTGTACTTGACCTGTTCATGCTATTTAATAATAGGGTAAAAAGTTGATGTGACATGCATGTGCCCATATGCATGCACACATATATATGCATGTGATGTGTATATTGTGTCTTTCTAGACTCCAAGACATTTAAGATCAAGATCCGTCCATGTGAGATCCACCTTTGTATCCACTTGGTATCCAGCACAGTATGTTGCACACAGTAGGTTACTGGGTAAAAAGTTTGATGGATAAATGAAGCTATGTATGAGTCTCAGGCTTTGTTTTTCAAAAAGGAGCAGTTTCTTACAAAAGTCTGACTCCCAAGTAATTTACTTATCTAGATGTCAGGAGCGATATATTTCAAATTAACAGATGGCCGTGAGGACACTAGTCCTGCATGCTGGGGACAGAGTGAATGAACAGTGAGGCAACTTAACGTCTACGAGAGCTGCCGCCTCTATTACAATGTATCAGAGACCTCTGACAGGGCTGGAGGCGTGGCGGTCTGGGATTATGGCAGCGCTTCTGACCACCAAGGAAGGAAACACATTCCAGGCACTGGGACAGTCTGGCGAAAGGCTGGCAAGTGAAGCAAATAAACAGTTGAAGGGAGACTTGAATTGTTTTCCCTCGGCCTAGAGAGAAGACAGAGAACTGAATGTCAAGGTAATGACCTCAATATTACATGTATGGTGAGCCATCAACAGCTGGAGGCCCTCTGCCAGCCTCCCACCGGCAGTCACAGAGGCAACTGGGGCCCCTCAGAGGCACCCCACAGCTGGAAGGAAAGCTCTGGTCAGTGTCCCATACTCTCCAGAATCAACACCTTGACGGCAGCAGCCACCCTGGCCTGAATCTGGCCATTGGAAGTGAGGGTTCGCTGGCATGATGTGCACCCCCACCCCTCAAGGCACACCAGGGGTGGGGAGCACTCTGAACAACGTCCTGACACTCTGCTACCTAAGGACATGCTAATCCCACCCCCACTTTCAGAGGGGGCAGGTTATAAATAAGTAACTTGTACCTTTTTTCTTTCAAGGTGGTTCTTTCATAGCCGGTGGCCAGAGATATTTAGGAAATATTAATGATGCTTTTAATATTAAGATGCTGGTGTGTATTTTACCCACTGGGGCTTTTAACAACAAATATTAATTTAAAAATGTTTATGCCTTCAGGATTCAGTTTAAAGAAAGGAGACAACTAAAGCTACCGGAAAGAGGAGCCCAAACATTTCATGCAGTTCCCTTTCTCATGTTCAAGCACAAATGACCGAGTCCAACACAGTCAGCAAGTCCCAGCTTCACATCACGTCTCAGCGATTTTTAATGCAAACTAGCACCGGGTAGTCCCACTTCTGAGCCAAAAGATGAGGCATTAAAAAACGTAAACCAGCCCATCCCTGCGCAGAGAAGCATGAAAACAAAGCCAGATCTCCTAAGCATGGCCGAAGGACAAAACGCAAAAGATGTTCTTACATTAGAGGCACTGGGAGAGGCCTCACGTGGCCACTGCCCTGCAAAGGGAAATAAAAGCACATGAAAGAAGAAACCTGAGCAGCCTGGTATTTGAAATAACTAGAAAAAGTGATCCACAGCAGTCTATTTTAAAAAATGGAAACGTTGATTTAAAAAAAAAAATTTAAAAGTGGAATTAAAAAATGGAGTGGATCAGGTTAGAAGAAGGGGAGCAGGAAAAAGAGAGGGGAATAAGACAGGATTGTTTAGCTGACATGTAGACACTTTTTTTCTATAAATGCCTTAGCCAAAAGAAACAGGTTTCACATGTGTAAGAGCAAGGGAAGCTTGGTTCAGAGCCAACTTGTCACGAAGCCCAGTTTCCAACACTTACTAAAAGGCAAAGCTGCAAGAATTTTTTCTTACATGACCTTCCAGGGGAGGGAATGAAGGCAAGGCCCCTGAGCTATACGCAAATGCAAATGAGAAAATGGGCCCTTACCCAGTTGATTGGAGCATCGTCCGGTACACCAAAAGGATGCAGGCTTGATTCCCCATCAGGGCACATACCTAGGTTGTGGGTTCAATCCCCAGTCAGGGCACGTATGGGAGGCAACCAATCGAAGTTTCTCTCTCACATCAATGTTCTCTCTCTCCCCCGCCCCACCCTTTTCTCTATCTCTCAAATCAATTAACACATCCTAGGGTGAGGATTTAAAAGAAAAAGAAAATGGGTCCTTCGGTAAGGCCAAAATAATTTAAAGCTAACCAAGCTCTAATCCACAGTGATCTGGCTGCTCCGTCCACTCTTTTCCCTTTCGTCAAGTCAGTGCTCCGAATACCACGGCATATTTGTCTCAGGCCACAGGCCTCTGAATAACAGCCATGAGTCATCGGCTATTGATGGCCATATTCAAAAGAACCCATAATATCCTCAAATGAAAATAATGTTTAATTGTATTAATCTTCATCTAATTTATGAGTATTTTAAAAGGCATTAGCCCTGAAACCTCTTTTGGAAGATGTCAATCAAAGCCACAAAAGAGGAGAAGAAACACTGGCGCATCAAAGGAAGTCGAGTATCTGAAGGAGGAGCAGCCGCTTCCAGAACACTCAGTTTTCCACGCAGAAATCCCAGCAGCCCTTTCCAGTCACTCTACGCACAACCCCTTGCCAACCTGCATTTAAGTCTTTCTAAGCTTTCATTTCTAATAGCTGACTTAAAAAAAAATCCATTTAGACAATGTCTTTTAGTCTAAAAAGTAGTGATGGAATGATCAGTAACAGAAATTTAAATTCCACACTGTCAAACAAAACTTTCAAAAAGGAATCACATTTTTTAAAGCTCAACAATAAAAGGGCAAGTGATCCAATTCAAATATGGCCAAAAGGTTTGAAAAGATATCTCTCCAAAGATATAAAATGGCTAATAAGCAAATGAAGCTGCTCAATATCATTAGCTATGAGGGAAAAGCAAATCAAAAATCTTTTTTTTAACCCACTAAAATGCTTAAAATAAAAGAGACAATAACAAGTGTTGACAAGGAAGTAGAAAAATTGGCACCTTCTACACAAAAACAAAATTTGCTTCTAAGAGTCCTCAAAGCTAAGAGGACATGAAAGGTCTAAGCTTGAAAACAGTCTTTAACTGGTATCAATATAAAACCCTTCTCTTGACCAAAGTAATAGGAAAGAAGGGTCATTTCTGACAGGCAGCTTACCAACTAGGAAGGGGACTCAGCTACATCTGTGACCACAATCATGGGAATGAGGCAAAATGATACTTCTTAAGAGACAGAACATTCTTAAGTTTGTAAAATTGTGGTGAATTTCCATGAGAGAAACTAGTACAAAGGCGGAGCAACTGTTCCGTCAGAGACGGGCAGAACAGGGAGGAAAGCCAGAGGAAGGGAGAGACACACTAGAGCTGGCCACAGGGCATCTTGATCGACCCTGACGCAATGCTCTGTGGTAAACATTAGCATCTTTATTTTACAAAGGAATCTATAGGGTTTAGAAGAATTAAACAGCCCACCCAGGTCACACACATGTGTGGAGGGCTGGAGTTTGAACCCTGTTCTGCTGAACTCCACAGCCTGGGCTAGCAACGCCACGTGGGCTGTCTGTGCACCTTCCGTCACACTGAAGCTCGCTCTCTCCATTCCGTTCCTGTGCTGTACCTACTCATCTCGGGGACCTTCCAACTACAGCTTGGGAGAGACGCTCCTACCAACCTCTTGCTAGTCCCTTCCCCAATAAGTAATGAGAGAAATGTAGAGATCAGCATTAAAATCAAAACTACGATTATTCCAACAGACTGGGTGAGTTTAGGAACACGTCCGACGTAGCAACCACCCACCGACCTAAGGAGACCAAAACCTTTTATTTAGTCAAAATTAGTCTTTTGGAATCCAGTGTGGGGAGGAGAGAGGGGCAGATAGCTGTCATAAAAGACAGCTAAAAAGAAAAATGTCGCCCTGGCTGGTGTAGCTCAGTGGATTGAGCGCAGGCTGGGAACCAAAGGGTCCCGGTTCAATTCCTAGTCAGGGTACATGCCTAGGTTGCAGGCCAGGTCCCCAGTGAGGGCCATGTGAGAGGCAACCATACATTGCTGTTTCTCTCCCTCTCTGTCTCCCTCCCTTCCCCTCTCTCTAAAAATAAAAATAAAATCTTAAAAAAAAAAAAGAAAAATGTCATCCACAAATTTCAGAAATCATATAGCATGAACATGGAGAGTAAGCAAGAACTATAAGGAAATAAAATAGGATGAAAATAAGGACTATTAGACAAGGTATTTCTTAGAGGTTTCAGTTTCATAACTAAAAGTAACGGTTAACCAGCATGATCTTTACAATAAAGAGAGGTAAATATTTTTGAATAAAGAAACAAGAACAGAAAATTGTAAGCAAAGAGGAAGACAGCTAATACCACAATGACAATGATGAAAAACAAACCCGCTGCCCCTCGCGGCTGGCTCTCCCAATGGGAAGGAAAGCCAAGTCACGCACAGAGCGTGTACGTGGACACGCTTGAGGGAAACGGAGCTGCTCCGGGCGGAGAGCTGCTACGAGAGAAAATCAAACATGGTAGATACAATTATTCATCCACCATAGTTTTACCAAGTCCCTGCCATGCCAGTCACTTTAGCTCATGAGAGTCAAAAGTACGTGAAATCTGCCCTGTCCAGTAGCTCAGCTGGTTGGAGCATCATCCCATACACCTAAAGGTTGCAGGTTTGATCTCCGGTCAGGGTAGCCAATCAATGTTTCTCTCTCACGTTGATGTTTCTCTCTCTCTCTCTCTCTCTCACTCTGTTTTCTTACCTTCCCCTTCCTCTCTAAAATCAATAAACATATCTTCAGATGAGGAATTTTTTTTAAATGCTTCTGTGTCTTTAAAAAACAAAAGGTACATGAAATCTAATCAAAGAGGCCTAAATGAGAACTGCCACCACAACAAAAAACAGGTTGAAAGCCTGCTAGGACTAACAGTGCTGAGCAGTTACCACATTCCAGATGTCATCTTAAGCACTTTATTATAAGGCCTTTATGGAAATAAGAATTATCTTCATTTTACAGAGGTTAAAAAACTAGTCCAAAACCTCACACCCACTGGATTCTAGGAACTTTACAAAAACTCTCACTTCATGACAAGTCTTATCTTCATTACAAAGATCTGGAAACTGAGGCTCAGAGACGTTAAGTGACTTGCTTAAGGTCACACAGCTAATAAATGGGCACAGCCAGTGTTCAAACCAGGTCTATAGGACTCAAAAAAGCATCTGCTTCCTGTGATGTTATACCATGTGACATTCCTAAACAAACTCACCAGTAGAACTAAAGACACAGAAAATGCCACCGCAAGTGGTGGCTCCAGCGACCTGGAGGGAGACTGTGAAACAGTGAGCAAGAGCAGGGCCCCGGGGCCCGCCCGCCCGCCAGGGCTCCCGTCCGGCCCCAGCACTAGGTGTGCAGCTCTGGGCCAGCTGCTCGGCCGTGCTGTGTCGCGGTCTCCTCGTCTTTAAAATAGCGTAGCAACTGTGCCCTCCTCACAGGGTTCTGTTGTGAAGGTTCACTGAGGCCACACTTGAAAAGCATTCCGACGGTGTCTGACCAACGCAGTGAGCACAAAAAGGCGGGAATGAAACAAAACAAACATGGCGAAGGCCCTCACCCATCCACGCTGCTATGAGAGTGCTCTTCTCACGGCTTTTGGGCTACAGCCCTGCGGATGCCAGGGCTCTTTCTTACCCTAGACACGGCACCTTCCCTGGGACAGAGTGCCCCTGACAGAGTGACCGCAAGCCTAAAAGTCAACCACCCTGTGCCGCCTGGGGCTCTAAGGGCCGCTCTCCTCTTCCACTGTGTTTCTTTTTTCGCAGTCTCAAAAGCAATCACACCACGGCAGTGCCCGACTGTGGCAGTGGAGGCTGTACAGAGACTTGAAATAGCAGAAGTATGTGGCTCATGAATACAACAGGGAAGGGAAGACAATATCCAACCTCCGTCAGGTTCAGAGGTTCCCTTATGGAAAACAGGGTTGAAGCCCAAATGCCACCTGATACTCTGAGAAGCCGGTGGCGCACGACGGCCTGGGGGAACCGGTAATAGTGGAACGGTAGCCACAGAGAGCAAATGCCAAGTCTGCATAAAGCAGACTCTGTGGAGCTGGACGTCCTGTGAATGAATGGGAGAAATGCCAGCCTTGCCTACTGCTCCTTCACTCAAACTGCAGCCAAAGGGAGCCACCTCAGTTCTGGGCATGGGGCTGCTCTTGGCTGTAAGGGGTAATTACTCCTGTGATGATCACAAAACCTTCCCTTAACCTGCTCCTCCAACCCCCTCTCCTCTCTCAGACCGGTTCTGTGCACAGCCATTCCATAGGACGGAGACTCAGGCCACCCTGCACTTGTCTCCGTGTCTCCATCAGTCATCAAATCCTGCATGTCACAGGACTATTTCAAAACTCCGCCACACCTACTGCTTCCTCTCCATCCCCACCAAGTGCAGACCCGCAGGAGAACAACTTCCTGGCTGGCCTTTGGACTCCCCTCCCTCTCCGTCCTTCGACCCACCCTGCAAGTCCGCAGCTGACCCACCTGCTTTAACATCCAGTTCCTGATGTCATTCCACAGCTAAGAAATCCGCAAGGCCCCTCCAGAAAAACTCATCTTCAGATTAGTGTTGGAAGTTATCAATCTCTTCCACCTCTCACGCCCCAAATCATGTACCCAATCAATTTCTCATTACCCTAATCAGTTTCCTTACAGCTTCTAGAACACAAGTCCCTACCACTTCCACAACCTCGCTCGCGCGCACCGCTCCCCTTGCAACTGTTCCCTGCCTAATTCAAAACTTCAGCCCATTTCAAGCCCCATCAAGAAAGTTCTCTTGAACACATCTCCCTCAGCTCACCCTCTCCTCCTTCAAATTCTTCAAGTAGTTATATCTGCACCACATCATTTCATATCGTACCGACAACACTGAGGACTTAGTATGTGCCAGGCACAATTCCAAATGTTCATCTGATCTTTACAACCATCTGACTGAATTAAGCTCATTTACAAATGGACAGACCGAGGCAGAGACAGGCTAACGGGCGCAGGATTCACAGCAGGCAGTGCTGGGGGCGGGATGAAACCCGGAGCCAGAGCCCACACTCCTGACCACTACAGAATAACTACAGAATGCTTAATACCGCGCTGTGATTACAAGACACCCACAAGCAGGGTCCACGCCTACACCCCCATGGCCCACCCCCAAAGCTGCACACTAACAAATGCCCCATAACTGACGACAAGGAAGCAAGGCCAAGTCCCCCACTGGGAGCCGGTTCTGGTCCTCGCAGCAGCTCAAAGAGGAGCTTTTCTCCTCTTGGGAGGTTGTGGGGCGCGGGGAGACGAGGCGGTGGGCAAGCAGCAGCTCCCTTTAAACCCCCGATTAATGTGAGTGCTCCCACGCGAAATCCACCTCAGGGACCGAGACAGCGCATGCTCGGTCTCTTTCTGAACACTGGCGCCTCCAAGTTCACAGCTTTGGGGTCTGGAATTCCAGCGAGAAATACTTGTTTTAAGGAATTCAAATAAACTGTATGATGCAAATTTCAAGGGGTCACAAAACAATTCAAAAGGTTTCGTTTTGGAAACTCTAAAGTGATGATGTCTCCTTACAGAGAGGGTCTTTGGCTTTACTCCCACTCGCCCACCCCCACTTGGCAAGTCCAGAGACAGAGACCGTTTATCTTTAACACCAGTGGCCCCAGGAGGAAGGACGGCTGTAAGAGGCTGGGAACACTACACTTTCTGAGGACCCTACACGCTCTGGAGGGATTTTCTTTCTCCCTTGAACACATCCAGTCAAAGGCATGGATGGTCAAGGGAGTGCATGCGTGGCCGTCACAGAGGTTTCCCAACTACTACCGGTAAGCATCCCGTGCTGCCGCCTCCCAGAGCCCAGAGGTCTGCCCCGGACAGTCCCGGACGGCCTGCGCACCCCACCCGGGCCTCTGCAGGGCGGCGCGCCAGCGGCTGGACTGGCGACGCCTCTTCACTACAATCTGTGATCACTAGAAAGTAGAAACCACACCCGAGAGAGAACTGCACAGATACGACCTCAGTCAGAGTTTCTCTCCACACTGGCCTGCGACGCGTTAACACATATGACAACATGTGAGCCTTTTTACCGCCTCCTGTCGTCTTACTTCCTAATTCTGATCCACTGCTGATGGAAACCCCTCAAGACTCTCTTTAAAGTAGGTTTTCTCACCTTCAGCACTACTGACATTTTGGCCAGGTAATTCTCGGTCGTGGGCGGCTGCCCTTGCACTGGACGACGCTCACAGCGCCCCCGATCTAGACCCACTAGAGGCCGCTCCCCACGCCCGAGCTGTGACAACACTCACTGCCAGTGTCGGGCCCGGAGGGTCACCCCGGCTGATGACCACTCCCGTAAAGAAAGCTTAGCTTGGTCTGAATCCCAGAGAGCACCCCTCACACCCACTTTCAAGCTGAAATTACTTTCCCCCAATTTTCCAAGCCCCACACACACACCATTCCCCAGAATTCTATCGACAAAATCATCCTGAATAAGTCTATTCTTGGCAAGAAGGCTCTTCCTCCATGTCTTCGTCACTTAGGTCTCCCTTGTGGTTTCTCAGTGATTTCTCTGGGAAAGTCTAGGTTTCCCACTCAGCCACGCCCGGGCACCCCGCGGGCCCCCCATCACACAGTGTGTGATGTCCTCTTCGCGAGGCCCCACCCCTGCTCGCCGGCCGGTCACGGCCAGCGTCTAACCAGACTTCCTTCTCTGGCTCACTTAATGTCACTCGTCATACATGACTTCAGGAAAGCTGGGGGGGAGAAAAATGTACTAAAGATGGTTTATAAAAGGCCTAAAACAAATGTGTTTTATTTTTTAAAATAGTCATTTACAGAGGATAGGACAGAAATCAAGAGTCTGCTAAGGTAGCCAAGGCTCCTGAGAAAAGGGTGACGTGAAACTGTAACTAATACAGGCCAGTAAGGAACTAGAATTAAGTCTCCTTGTAAATAAGTATCAGGAAGAAACATGAGAATGCTTGAAAGTCCTATAGAAATAAACATAATAGTAACTGCTGAGTTGCCAATTTTTTAAAAAATAGTCTTCAACAGCAAAGAGGCAAGGATCTACATAATTAGGTAGAAAAAGTAAAAATCATACTAAAGGCAATTAAGACTCTTCTAAGCTCAGCTAATATTAATAAATGTACAAACAAACAGATTGTTATGCCTTTGTCTCCCTAATCAGTTTGCCGCCTCCTCCACCTCCTTGATCATTTCAGACAGATTTTCTTGAAATGGCAGGAGCCGCCTGTGCGGAAATCCAGAAGTCCCCATGCCAATGGCCGCCAAACCACTTTCAGAGAGAGTGGAGATGCAGAGAAACATGAAACTTAATGAATGACCCCCAAAGAATGTCTCCTTTAGAAAGGGTTAAAGGCTGAGAGAATAGGAAACTGCCCTTGCAGAAGGTTTTTGGAGTAGAAAATGTATGCAAGCCCTCAACACTTTCTATGAGGGCTGCAGCGAGTGCCGAGGGCACGGGTCCCCGGGCCCGCAAATGCCTTCTGAGAACAAGAAGCCTGCAGACGGCTGAAAGAAATGCTGGAGGAGGCCGTACCCAAAAAACCAAACACTGACCAACCTCATGAACCTCGCTGAGTGGCTCATATTAACACCCACAAATACAGGAGAAAACAAAAATATGCACACCAAAAACCCCTCCGTTCAATGCCAAGTACAAGAAGATCCTGAGAAGCCATGGGTCGAAGCCAACATTCCCAGAGCATTCCCTGTCCACGGAGCTGGCTTTTTAATACTTCCTCTAGATGTCTGAAGTCCCTACCTCTGGCAAAAGGACTTGGGCCATCAAAAAAAAAAAAAAAAAAAGTGCAGACATCCCTCAAACAGCTTGCGGGCCGTTCGAGCATGGAGCTGTGAGAGGCAGTACGGGCACAGCACATGCACTTACGTGAGGGTCAGAAAGCTGACCCATCTTCCTCTCTCCATCTGAATCTAGGAATCTTTCCCAGAGTCTCAAAGGAAGAAAGGAACCTCTCTTCTCAGATGGTATGTCCCCTATAAACTGCTCACTCCATTACATCTGTGACGTGGGCAGATAGGCTTCGGTCTAATACAACTTGGTAGCATTCTGAGCCTGGGCAAGTGGCTAAGACTTAAGGGCTCTTCTTTCTCCTCATCTGTAAGAGGGTGTTTGAGTCCCGCCTCCTAGAGCTGCCGTGTGAATTACTGAGATGAACAGGAAACATGATTCCTCTGAACCTGGCACACGGAAAGCATTCAACATGTGCTATTAACATCATCCTAGCATCTTCCATTGCTCCCTTTCTGTGAGGTTCTTCCACTGTCTTCAGACATGGTCAGAACAGACAACCCAAAAGAGAAAAAAAGCTTCGCTGAGTCCCTCTGCCCCCAAACTCATCTTATTTCAATTCTTCCTGTCCTGGACAAACTCTGGAAGC
Source organism: Micronycteris hirsuta (assembly GCA_004026765.1). Classification (NCBI taxonomy): domain Eukaryota; kingdom Metazoa; phylum Chordata; class Mammalia; order Chiroptera; family Phyllostomidae; genus Micronycteris; species Micronycteris hirsuta. The sequence continues at coordinate 28,973 of PVJI01003407.1, forward strand.
CAGTGCTCCCATCCCAGTGCCCCCCGCCCTCCATTCACTGCATATCCTCATGGCAACACCAGCTCCCCACCTTAAGAGAACCATATTCTCAAAGATCAGCAATGCACACAATTCCCAAATACAATTTCGGTTTTCATCTTGCATGATCTCTGAAGAACCTGACACAGTTGATCAAACTTTCCCCTAAACTCTCTCTTCCCTTGATTTATCATGGCTTCCTAGACTTCTTCAGTTCTTGCTGGTTTCTCCTACAGCGGCTTCCCTGGCTCCTCCCCATGGTCCTGGGTGTGGAAGCACGCGCGGCTCTTTACTCTGTACCCTCTCCCTCTGCACACGCTCGCTCCCGGGGACACAGTCGCCTTCACGGATGCACCTCCCACCTTCCGTTAGGATGAACCCCAGGGCTGCAAGGGCTGACTGTCAGAGAGCCTAAGCAGACTCTACATGCATGTGAAGGAAACCATCCTGCAAGGACAGATGGGTCTCTGCAAATTTGCAGAAACACAAAGCCATGTTTATGGCCAAAACAATGTATCAAAATAATAGCTTCAATTGCCAGGTTTACAAAATGCCTAAATTTCTCATGACATCTCCAGCCCAGATAGTTACGGTGCAATGGTTAGGGACATGCGCTCCAGAGCCACAATGAACCCTGACTCCCCCACTAACTAGCTCTCTGACGTTGGACATGTGACTTAGCCTCTCTGTGCCTCATTTTGCTCATCTGTAAAATGGGGATAACAGTGCCTGTTCATATGGCTTTTTTTTTTTTAACTTTTTAAAAATTTACTTATTTTCAGAGAGAGGAGAAGGGAGGGAGAAAGAGCAATGTATGGTTGCCTCTCACATGGCCCTCACTGGGGACCTGGCCTGCAACCCAGGCATGTGCCCTGACTGGGAATCGAACCGGGACCCTCTGGTTCCCAGCCCGCGCTCAACCCACTGAGCTACACCAGCCGGGCAGGCTTTGTGGGGATGTAAAGCAGTAGCACAAGGCTCAGAATACGTAAGTGCACTAGAAACTTTAGCTGCTGCTGCCATCTGCTTACTCATTAAGTTCAGAGCCACAGTCAAAAAAGGAATGTCAGTCACAACATCCCAACGCAGACATGGGGAATAGTCCACATAGGAAACAGAGCAAGGCACAATGCTATGAATGATCTGCATGTAATATAACCTGGAGAAGGATATGAATTTACTCAGAACATCTAGATACGTTCTTCTGAGTCTCCCCACAAAAATCTCTAAGGCCCGTAGCATTGGTTTACAAAAAAAAGTCCCTGATTCTTTTACCAGCCCACAGCTGCCAACAATTCGAAGTCTGCAAGTGGGACTAGATGGACCCGCTTCCAAAAAGAACCTCAAACTTTTGTGAGCATCAAATATCAATCGTTTGAATAAATAAGTCACTACCTGTGCCATCTTCTGATCTGAATGAAAGCTTTGAGTTATACTTAAGCTTTTTGAGAATATAAGTCATCACACAGCTATTTTTAAATAATAAAGTTTTTTAAAGATGTTAACATTTTTGAAGGACTTAAAATCAACAAAGAGGCTTCTTTCTCCTGTATTTTCAGAGTTCTTACAGAATTTCAGAACTAGAAGGAGGCTTAGATATTTTTAAAGCCAAGACTTTCACCAGCAGCTACATTTGGAAGCTTCTCTGAGTCCTCTGCACCCTCAGCTTGGCTGAAAGACTGATCCAGCCAGAGGAGGAGGGGATTCCTCGGGTGCCACTCACGCCGGCCAGGCCGCTAGCAGTGAAAGCAGCTCAGCCAGTGGACACCAATTAGTCACGTGAGAGAGCATGCCAGTCCCATGCTGTTATTTTAAAACATGCAAACAGAACATTAAAACGCAATGCTTTTACAAAAGGCCGGTACCCTAACAATCCTTAGAGCAGAAAGAACACATCATATTATTCTGGTCCATGTTACTACCCAGAAGATCAGCTGTAGTCCCCAAAAACCATAGTTTCCAAACCCATCTATGTTTCTTTTAAAGATTTTCTTTTTATTTTCTTTTAGAGGGAGAAAAGGGGAGGGAGAAAGAGAGGGAGAGAAACATCAATCCATTGCCTTTCACATACCCCCAACTGAGGACCTGGCCTGCAACCCAGGCATGTGCCCTGACCAGGAATTGAACCGGTGACCTTTTGATTTGCAGGCCAGCACTCAATCCACTGAGCCACACCAACCAGGGCCCATCTGTTTTGATTTTTTTAAAAAACATAGTTTTAAAAAAACTATATTCAGAAGAGAGGTGGAACCCATTCTTTGGCAAACAGCGTATTTTGATGGAAAGTCTTCACATAGACTCTCCCTGGGACTGTGTATTTCTCACCAACCAGAGATCCAGGTGGCCTAGAGGGCATAATTGATTCTATTTTTAACTTTTGGACAAACCAAGAAATGAAGATACAAAAAACAGATGTTTCTCTGCTCCTTCTCCTCAACGTTTCCAAGCTTGTTGTTTTGCCCGACATCCTTATTGGTTTGCACGAGTCTCATTGTTTTCTATTACTAAAGCATTGCAATCTCACAATATAAGACCATATTCAACTCGGCATCTTCCCGACAGAAAGAATCAATCCCTTTAATGATGCCCTTTGAAGTTTAATTGTACTGCTCCTTAGAGAAGAGGCCACACGGCCCTGGGACAGTACCTGTGGGCCCGAACCGGGCAGCCCGCAAGTCTTCAGCCAGGCAGTGAGCACAGGACAAAAGCAGTCCGTGCCCTGAAGCCAGAGACCCAGGTCTAGGGCTTAACTGTGATATTTACTAAGCTGGGTGACTCAGAGAGCTTCACACAATTCTTTAATAGGTCTATTCAGATCTAAGTGGAGGAGCTGAGGGTTAATTCAGTAAGAGTGTATCCAAAAAGCCTACAATAATATCCAGCACAAGTAGGCTTAATGAACATCATTTTCATCCCCAAACCCTGATGCATCTTTAAAAATTGCCCCAGTGAGGGAACAGGGAAACACCTAAGCAAGCCTCTGGCTTTCAGAAGACAGGAAAGCAGACCCATCCATCAAAAAATAATTTAAAATGTTTAGTTGGGATCTTTTCTAAAGAAGAAAAAGGAGAAGACGACACCTACCCTAACATCTTAGAGCAGGGAGAGGAAGGAACCAGTATCTACCAGGCAATGTGGATACAGCTGAAGCCAAGAAAGAGACCTTACCTACCTTCAAGGGGCTTGGAGTCTATCTAAAAGTGGACAGAAACAAGCAAACAGGAAATTACAATACAGCATAATAAATGCAACACCAGGAGTTACAGAACAGACCCTGGGAGCACACAGGAAAGGCCTTCACGTGCGGAATGGAAAGACTTCCTGCAGGAAGTGCCACATAACAACAGTAACTAAGCTGACACTTACTGAGAAGCTACTATGTGCTGGGAACATTCTAAGTGCACTTATGGATTACTTCCTTTAATTCTCAGAAACACTGCAAGACAGCCACTATTGCTATTGCCATTTTAAGGTGCAACAAAGAGGTTAAGAAACTTATCCAAGGGCACACATAACACTAGCAAGTGACAGAGCTGGGACTTGAACCCACGGAGCCTGACTCGAGTCTAAGAACTTAACTACCACCTACTGCTTTTTCTAAGGTGAGGCCAGAAGCTGTAAAAAACTGGGGCATGGGAAGTTTTATATGCAAAGAGGGGTATATGTACAGGTTCAGATGCAAATCAGTGCAGGGCCCAGGTTCCAGAGAATTGCAAATGGGCACTTGGTATTTGTTAAATGAAGTAAGTGATGCTGAGGCATCGGTGCAAAGCTAACAGTGAGCAATGAGGAAAGAGAAGTGAGCCCCACTGTAAAAGCCTCAGCCACATTAAGGGGTTTTGGGCCCAAGGGCAAGCCACCATCCTGAAAAGGTGCTGCAAGCCAGTATTTGATTTTCCCTTACAAACAGTCTCCTGAGGGAACCTGCCCAAGGGACTGATTTCCAACTGCACAAAGAACTAGAACATTACAGTGTGTCAATCAGAACTGATATTCATTCAGGATCAAGTTTTTTAAGGTATATATAAAGCTCAAAATGTAACAATAACTTGTCAAATTCACATTTAATATGCCCTAGTTACATGGTATGCCATTTAAAAAAAAAAAAACCATGCTTACAGTCAACTTTTTCCCTTCAATAAATCATAGAGCACAGAATACTTTTAATGAGACTATAAATTCACAATACCCATTTGGTAGCCATCTTCAAGGAGACCTTGAGAGCAGGTGCTAATAAATGTGATGGGTTTTGTGAAACTGATCTAGAGGTAACTTCTGCTGCCTTCTTACCCCATCACAATTTTCTCCGTAGAAAGCACAGAGGCGCATTAACGAATAAACCTGTTGGCAGACTCTTTATCAGGCCTATAGCATCACCCTGTCCAACAGTTAAAAAGCTTACATTTAATAAGCACATACCCTGTGCCAGGCACTGCTCAAAACATCTTCATACACTGAAGATCCTCACAAGGACCCTACGAGGTAGGTAGGTACTACTATTATTCCCGTTTTGGAAGAAAACTGATGCACGGAGAGTTTAAATAACTTACCACTAAGCAGAGAGCTGGCGTTTGAACCCAGGCCCATGGGCTCCAAACCTGAACTCCTAAGCACCACACACAACGGAATCACCAGTCCCAATCTGCATTTGCCCAGAATTCAACGTCCTTCGTTTGATCCTCAACCAGAAGGTGTTTCACACCCACGAGCTCTGAGGCTTTGACTTCAGCGATGGCCAAACATAGTCTCTGGAACAAACAGGAGGGACGGCTCCAGGGAATGGGCAAGACGGGGAACGAAACATAGGAACAACCTTCCCAGAGAGCCTCCGGCAGAAAAACGGGGGAAACTGGGCTCTTCAGGAAGGGCTTGTGTAGGTCTCACCAAGGGGGGGAGGCGGCTGATAGCTGGGGACAGCCTCTCCCCACCAAACTCCACAGGACAGGAGCTCTGGCGATCAGCTCCACTCCTGGATTTGCCCTCCTGAGCTGCTATTACCCTGAGCAGAGCAGAAACACCTAGAATTCCCGGGTGGCCACAGGGTGGAGAGGTAGGGCCCAGCCGGGCCACGGGCCTAAGATCCAGAGAAGAGATGATGAGCCGGAAGGGGGTACAGAGCAGTCAGCAGTGGCTTCCGAAGGGACAGGGTCCCCCACCCCTCCAACCCAGCTGGAAGAAAGCGAAGAAGCTCTACTCACAAAGACCTTTTCCTATGTCATACCATCAGATTCTGGGGTTTAACAGACAAACAGAGTGACACCGGGCAGAATACCATTTTCTTTGCACTTTAATGTGAATTCTGTTACAAAAACTGATTCTCTAACATCAATTTGAATCTAGCTGCACAGTGGTATAGGAATTTCGATGGTTGTTTGGAACATCTGGAGGCAGGGAAGCTGGCTGGATGTGAAGAGGTCACATAAATGCAAAGCACCAGAAGAAAACATCATGGGCATCTAAATGCACCTCGGGTGAAGCCTGCCTCTCCACAAACCTCACAGGAAGAACCTTCTCCACTTGGCCAAGGGCCTGCTTTCAGTGCCCTGTGGGGAGCTCTCTGCCAGCCCGAGCAGGGAAAGCTGGGAGCAGGCTGCCTCGAAGACCCCTTAGAACCTGCCACCTCGTCCCCCTGGCCCGTCCTCTGCCAGTGCAAACAGGACGCGGGCGGGCCTGAGAGAGAGGGTTAGTGGTAAGCCAAACAAAGGCATATGCAGGGAGTGTTTTCTGTTGCCCCTCCCCAAAGAGATGCCTAAGTCTCTAAGTGTAAAAGGGAGCACCCCCCCCCTTAATTATTAGCAATTCTACCTTATTATTCTCCATGTGAGACAGGAGCTACAGGGCACACCTAGAATGCGGGACACTGGCAGTGGGGGCGGCGGAGTGGCTGCTGCCTTCGATCCAGAACCAGCAGCAGGCTTTGTCCGCAGCAGGTGCTCAGTAAGCGCTGAGTGGAAGACCGAGATGGAAGGATACTAAATGACTTAAGAAAATTCCCCAAAACTCTGCAGCCCAGTAATGTGGCGTTTCTGCTTTATTTTTATGCAATGCAATTCCCAGCTGAGCCACAAAGGAGAATAAGCCCTGCACAGATGGGATTCTGAACATTCGGAAACTTTTATTTTTAAGCGACATGGGGCAGAGCATATTTCAGAGGAAGACTTTTACAAGAGACCAAATGAGGAAAAGTTTCTTTAAAATGAGAAATCAGGCAAACCTGGCAATTCACTTTTCATTTGCTGATGAAAATTTCTTAGACCTGAGTTCATCTCTGAATCATTCTCCTTAAAATAGAGGCTTTATAGAGAGCATTTTGTTTAATTTTTCTTCCATAGCAGGTTCCACTGAGGACACAGAGTAAATGGCAGTCTCAATTCAAATAATTCCATTTTCATATTAGTTAACATTTTAACTGAATTCAGTGACATTTGTTGAAAGTGTACTGTAGTTGAGACTTCGGTCTCATCCTTTTATAAATCACCATGTCCAGATTTTCTTCAACGTGTTAACTATTAAGATGCAGACATGATGCTCCTTTATCCCCAAATTATTGTATTTTTTTTAATGGGCTAACTCACTTTTTTTTTTTTTTTGCATAAAATTATGTGGTGGCCACCCACAGCTGGAGCCTGGGCCTCTGCAGACACTCTGGGGCGGGCCTTTACAAGATGGCCCTACAGCCCCGGCTGGTGTAGCTCAGTGGATTGAGCGCGGGCTGGGAACCAGAGGGCCCCGGTTCGATTCCCAGTCGGGGCACATGCCTGGGTTGCGGGCCAGGTCCCCAGTGAGGGCCATGTGAGAGGCAACCATACATTGCTCTTTCTCCCTCCCTTCTCCTCTCTCTGAAAATAAATAAATAAATAAAATTAAAAAAAAAAAAAAAAAAAGATGGCCCTACAGGGAGACTTGGCGAACACAGTTCTTTCCAGAGGTCGGGAATGAGAAAGCTGCGGCCTTAGAGACAGCAGCGAAGGTGGCCTTGGCAGCTGCCCAGGGTGGCGGTGCGGGCGTCGATGCCAGCCGTCAGCAGCCGCAGCTTCCGGCACGGGCCTGAGACACCGCAGGTGCGCCTGGGGGCGGGGATGAGGCGCACCAGCACAGAGCCGCGATGCCCGGTCACCTTGCAAGGGACAAGGTGGGGCTTGCCGATCTCGTTCCCCCAGTAGCCTGGTCGCACAGGGACAATGTAGGGATTGGCCAGGATGATGGCCCCATGAATGGCAGTGGCTACTTCTTTGGAGCACTTAACACCCAAAACAACGTGTCCATTATAGTCCCCAAAGGTGACAAATGGCTTGAACTGGGCCAGTGGGGCTGCTTTTATACTGACATAATCCTCAAAACCTCATCCTTGAGGGATGTCCCCAGGAAAAAGTCACTGATCTCAGACTCCTTGATGGACAGAGAGAAGAGATAAATCTCCTCCAGAGACTTGTGCTCCAGGTCCTCGACCAGGGGGCTCAGCTTGATGACAGGAATCCAGTCCCGGTCCTTAGCCTTCCTCCTCAGCGCATGACCTCTGGCCCTGGTGCAGATACTAACCCTCCCGGCCTCCCACTCGAGGCCCCACAGCAGCAGCCATTGCTGTTTTCTTAGAGAAGAAGCAGGAGGCTCTGGGTTGGCTACAAGGAAAACAGCTCTAGGCTGGAACCAAATACTTTCTCTGGGAAGACAGGAACAAAGAGAACAAGTCCACCTTAACTAGGAGTGGGCCCTGAGCAAGACGGACAGCCTCAAAGATCAGGGCTCAAGTATGTGCCAGCCCACCTCAAAACAACCACACAGCCAGCCCTTCCTTCCCCTCCATTGTGACAGTCTCACCAACCAAGCTAAAGCAGGAGAAGGAAGCCCCCTGGAAGGAAACGTTGGGGACACAGAAACCTATGCTGCGCCTTGCTAACAAAGAACCCTGCCCAGGTCGACGCTCCCAGACGTTACAACCGCGGGCCGTGCGACGGGCAGCGCGTCCGCACTTCCCCAGCTGCCCACGGCGCCTGCCCACCGCGCCTCTGAGTGTCTACTGCACTCCAGGCCGGGGGTGCCCAACCCACACCCCAGGACGGCTATGACTGAGGCCCACCAAAGTCCTAAATTTACTGAAAACATTACTAAGTTTTATGTCTTAGGTATGTACATTTTCTATATTAGTGATCGCAAACTTGGGACCTGCTCGACGATTTTAAACGATTATCAAAAGGGCTGCTGCATAATTAGGGTTATTGTGTGAGGACTTTTTTTTGTATCTGTGGCAGCAGATATCACAAAAATTATTCACAGACCTTTCCTTTGCTCATCAGTTTTCGTTAGTGTCTGTGTAATTAACGTGTGGCCCAAGACAACTCTTCTCCTTCCAGTGTGGCCCAGAGACACCAAAAGGCTGGACACCCCTGCTCTAGGCACTGCCACGGGGACAGGGAGACGTGAGCAAAACAGAGCCGCGTGGCCTTGGACCTCACGGAAGGTACAGTCTGTGGGGGACACCCACTTCGCGTGACCCCAGAATGTATGTAACGAGATAGCTAATACTTCCCACTATAAACAGAAGGACCTTCTACACACGTGATACCCCCAAATTCCCTTTTAGAGTAAAATGCCACCCCATTTTACAGCTGAAAAAAAATGAGATACATTAAGTAATTGGCCTAAGATCATACAACTAACCAGGTCAGTGCCTCAAGGCCTCGAACGCACTCTCTCCAGCCGGCCGCCTCCCGGGCCCTCAGGGGTCAGCAGGGAAAACAACTTCACTGCCCGCCTGGCTCCACCCTCTGCGCCTTCCAGGGGCCTGTGTTCAGTAAGCACCGTCCCGGGTTCCGTGGAGCAACGTTCTAATGCTCTTCCCACTTCACCGTCGGGGAAATATTCCTTCTAGAGTTGCAGAAACTGAAGAGTCAGGAGCACAGGGAGCCCAAAGGCCTCCTTCCAAGAATATATCTAAAGTGCCGACCGGGAATGGAGGATTTCTAGCTGCGCAAGGTAATGCGCTGGCACATTACCTTCGCTGTTTTTCCCATCCTGGACAACTCAATATTGGTGAATAGAATTTTCAAAACTGTTTCCTCCCCAATCTCAGAAGAATCTTACTACCTGCCAGGCCAATTAGAAATTACAGTGGACAGTATTTTCCTGAAAACACTGTACAAATCAAATAGTGATGAGTAAATCAATTTCAGCTCATTAGGGGACTCGTTATGGTGACAAGTGATGAATATTTTTGTTGAGCAAACTATCAGTTCTTAATTAATTATGTTTAAATCTTGATTTTTTTTACCCTCACCGGAGGATATGTTTATTGATTTTTGAGAGGGAGAGAGAAAGAAACATCAATCGGTTGCTTCCCATGCGTACCCTCATCAGGGACTGAACTCACAACCCTTGGGTGTACAGGACAATGCTCCAACCAACTGAGTGACCCAGCCAGGGCAAATTTTGATGTTTTTAATTATATTTTCATAAACTGGCACAGTCTAAGAATCATTTGTATGATTCTACAGAAGCGCTCTGGGCAGATGCCATGCTTCCTGACCAGTTAGTTTTAGACTCAAAAGACAGTTGTTACTTAGTCCTTCTTCACTAGTGCACAGTTAAGGACCAAGAGACCGAGGCTTCGGCTCAGCCACTGTGATCATGTGGAACCTTACACAAGTCAGCTCACCGCTCTGCGACTGTGGCACCTGAACAGTCTTGCTCCATTTTACAGGGGATGCTGAGGCCAAATGCGTTTACAGAGATAAATGCAAAAGGTATTTCAAGTTGAGATATTTGATCATTTTTCTGTACCTGGTCCCTAGCACAGAGCAGAAATTCAGTAAATGTTTGAAAAAAAAAAGACAACATTCACCTCTGTAGAAGCAGACAGCATTCATCCCATACAGGAAAGAAAACCCACTGTTCAGGGAACCGAATGGTGGGTCAGGTTAACCACAACAGAAACAGGCAATACACACTCAGCCAGCAGGACCACACACAATGAGAGGTTCTGCATCTCCCCACAAACAGTCCCTGCTCTTCGCACAGAGACAAAGGGCCGGTCACACATGCCGCTCAAAACCAATTCCGTTTCTCAATCCATCCAAAACGTATTGTTTCTTTTCAATGGTCCTCTACCCACGATATCAAAGCATTCTTTCTAGTGCACTCTTCCTAACTTAAAATCAACTTTGCCGTAGAATAAGAAAGATCTGTAAATAAATGTCTATTAAACCCTTACTATTTGCTAGGTGAGAGATGTTCAGTTACTTAAAGAGTCTCTACTCTTTAGTCAAGTGCGTTGCCAACTCCTTCTCAGAAGCGAAGAGGCCCCCCACCCGACCCTGTGCTCTCGCGGACCCGGGCGGGTCACTCGGTCTCAGGGTCTAGAGCCCCACCTCCCCGAAGACCCCCCGACTCCCAGAATACCTGGGGTCAGGGGATGCCCAGGAACGGCTCCGGGGTTGAAGCAGGGTGGGGAGAGGGTCAGGCTGGCCACCCCCTCTCCGGGGGGCCTGCGGAAGAGTGCCTAGACTGTGCCCTTTAACCCAGGGCGCTAAAATGACGCTCAGACCACGCAGGGGGAACAGTGGGACGTGCTGACAGTGATGTGAACCACACATGCTGGAGAACGAAGAAATCAGTAAACGTGAAACTGGGAAAACCTGATTTGACTACACAGAAATTAATGCTAATTATAGTCACTTATGTGAACTGCTTACCTAATCACCATGCCGCACACTAATGATCACGCACATCACCAAAGGTGTCAGATTAGCCTAAGAACGTCTGATTTCATCACAGCCCTGACCTGAGGTCACACATGCTCAGCTTTCATAAACTGCTGCTCACCCAGCACGCTTGGGTCCTCGCAACCCAAAGCTAAAATGAACATCCCTGGGTGTGCTAGACTTGCGCTGTAAAAGCATTAACACTCCCTGGGCGCGTCCTGAAAACTGGAACAGTAAAAGTAACCAGAAATTTGGAGTTGGGGTAGGCAGATAAATGAATTTTGGCTGACAGGAGAAAAAAGCTTCCTCTCAGCATAAAGGGTGTGGCCTGGGTTACTTAATGACCACTCAGGGTTAAGACTCCAGACATGGCCAATCACAGAGCTCGGGAGCTTGTTTTGCCTTTTCCAGAAGTTTCCAGTCCTATGCAAATGATTCTTGAGCTTCCTGAGGACAGTCTCATAGCTAAGGACCAGGGACGTGAGGGAGGAAGTCTTGGACACCGAGATAATAGCCCTGTGGCTTTAAGGATCCTCCTCGCTGCTATCCTGTGCCCACAGACAGAGCTTATTTCAGCAGCAGACCAGAGGTCAAAGCAAAGACAGGGTTAGCTTTAAACTTTATAAAACATTAGAACCAAATCCACACACCCTTTGGCAGCAAGCACTGGTGTGGCTCCCTGCACACACCTCCGTGCACACGGACTGGAGAGCCTGAGGGGAGTGAGGCCGGCCTTGTCTGCTCTCCATCACCCTCGCTCCTCTCAGGCGGAGGGTTCCGCGTTCTCCAGAGGACTGCCCACCTGGAGACTGAGTTTCCACCACAATACACAAGGGAAGGTTAAAACAGACCAAAGACTGACTTACTTGCCCGATTAAGAAAAAAGTTATACAACTCTAGGCCTTCATTTTTAAACTGCTATGCACGTCAAAATAAGTGGTGAGGCCGTTCAACAGCAAACACTGCCCTTCTGCTAAAGAGGGAAAAAAGTATGTCATTTCAGCTAAGACTTACAAAAATCCACTCTCACTTTACATTGTAAAATCCAATGTAAACCCTGTTTACACTGACTACCCTCTGACCGCAACCAACCACCACCAGTCCCGGCCACGCCACCCCCCAACACCCGTCCAGTCTGGCCTCTGCTCCACCCCCCCTGACCCCGGCCCTCATCGCTCTACACCCTAGTCAATCTCAACCCCTCTGACCACTTTCCCCAAATCTGAGGTGACTTTCAAAATTGCAAATCCACTGTATTTTTTAAATCCAACTCCTTAGCATGGGCATGCGGTCTCGCCTCCACCTGATACCCAGCTAACTCTCCCCGCGCACAGCACCCTGCCGCCCGCGGTCACCTCAGGCAAGGAGCAGCCGTCTTCCCGGGGCACCACGCTCACCATACACCCAGTCTCTGCACAGCACTCCCTCCCACTTAGAGGAGCTCTCACTCCGCCCGTCTTTGCCTGTGGAGCTCCAATTGCTCACACCCCACTCACACTTCCCTTCTTCTAGAAAAGAGCATTTCCCTCACACCCCTGGGGCTGTCCCCAGCCCGCACCCTGCCCCTTGAGCCCCATGTGACCTCCAGCACCCCCGATTCACAGCACTCGTCTGTCTCCCCCATGCGACCAGGAGACTGTGATGGAGGCGCTACTGGCTAGCACAGTGTCCGACACTCATTAAATGCAGCAACGGCCACTGTCCTTCTTTTCAAGCCAGCGCAACTCCCCCTCCTCTCCAAGAGAGTTAGAAAGCATAGACACGAGGGTTTGGTGTTGGCTGCTGCTCTTTAACCACCATGTAAACTGCTGGGGGGAAAAAACCCTACAAGGTGACTTTATCATTAATGATGATGATTACGGTAACGTCGGCTGAAGGCGCAGAGCATGATGTAATGGGAAAAACGGACTCCTGAGTCAGTGAGATATAGAATCGATTTTAGGTAAGTCTAGGTCTTATGGGAGAATTCATTTAAGTCTGGGAATGTGTCCAGTACAGTGTTTGGCACATAGAGACCTATCCTTGCACCAGACCCAGAGTACTGCATGGACCTGGGTGTATGGTGGAGAAAAAGAAACATATTCCTGGACAAAAATCTATGGTGACAGAGGTCAGAATAGTGGTTATCTCCAGGAGGGACATTTTTGGCTGGCAGATGACACAAGAAAGCCTTCTGGAGTGTTGAAAATGCTCTATGTCTTAATCTTGGTGATGACCACACAGAGGTACACTATTAAAATGAAACACACTAGATGGGACGCTGCCCAATTCATGAAGCAATTAAGCCAAGTCTTGAGAGTTACTCAGCTGAATTTTGTTCTTTAACAATACATAGGTGAAATATACTGCTCTGGGCACTTAATATCCGTGCACTCACTGTATGTAAATTACACTTCAACAACGTGACAGCGGTGACTCAGTCTCAGGCCGCGGCACTACTACACAGGGCCAGCAATGCACCTGCACGCCGGGCATTGGCAGGAGACAGAATGAATGTCTCGTACGCACATCACAGTGCTTCGAAGGCACAGAGAACCACCGTACTTAACAAAACACATTTATTTCAGAGCATTACTAACTTCACAGTCACTGTGTCATAACACACTTTCCCATCAACAAAACACAATCCTACTGGGACTGAAACAGTTTTTGAAGTGATATCTCTGTCCCTCTCTCTATGTATCTGTGTGTGTGTGTGTGTGTCTCTCTCTCTCACCAAGAGATAAAGTCTAAACTCAATCAAGCCAGCATCCAAGCTGGAACCCACCCACCTTGCAGCCTCCCCTGCACCGACTCCACCGCCCCTGCAGGCTTTACTCGTTGCCCCGCACTCAGTGGGCTTCCCCACTGAAGCTTTCCCCCTCAGTCCCTAGCGGCTCCCTTGCCTACTCCACACCAGTGTCCTATCAGCATGTGAATCTTTCGCCTTCTTCAAGGGCATGACTCAAGGCCCAACTCCTAGACGTACATATAGCAGGGACAGGGGCCTCCAGACCACCGTCGCCCGCTATCATCTTTCTCTCTGCCGATCTCTTCTGGCACTATTTACATCTATGGCTACAAGGCCGAGTATCTAAAAAGGTGCCTTGTCTTCCTCTGCACAAATATTAATAATGTTAGTCGGGCCCTGGCTGGTGTAGCTCAGTGGATTGAGCGCGGGCTGGGAACCAGAGGGTCCCGGTTTGATTCCCAGTCAGGGCACATGCCTGGGTTGCAGGCCAGGTCCCCGTGAGGGCCATGTGAGAGGCAACCACACATTGATGTTTCTCTCCCTCTCTGTCTCCCTCCCTTCCCCTCTCTCTAAAAAAATAAATAAAAATAAAATCTTAAAAAAAAAATAATAATAATAATGTTAGTCGGCCTTACTCTGTCCCAGCCGTTGTTTTAAGTACTTTACTCATTGTACTCATTTAATCTTCACGTGAGCTTATTATACAGGAACTGAAGCAGAGAAATGAAAGAAGTTGTCTATTATCTCTCAATTGGTAGGTGGCAAAGGCAAGATTTGAACCCAGACAACTTGACTCCAGAGCCCCTAACCAAGAAGGTCCTTTCCTTTTCCTTTGGAGTAACTTCAGGCTTACAGTAGCATAGCAGAGACAGTGCAGAGTTCCCTTCCCCATGCCTTTTGCCCAGCATCCCCTTGTGTTAGCATCCTACATCACGCTGCACGCAGACCAACACTTAGGAAATGAGCGCCGGCACAGTGCTATTAACTAAACCACCGGCTTCATTCAGATTTCCCCAGGTGTTATACTCGCGTCCTTTTTCTGTTGCAAGACTGCACATGACACTTCGCAGCCACAACTCCTCAGTCTGCAGTCAGTGACAGCTTCTCAGTCTCTCCTACGAGTCAGGGTCTTGTGGAAGGGTGCTCACTTGGAGCTCGTCTGTCTTCTCGTGATTCCACGGCGGCGGTGCACCGTGGGGAAGAACACACAAGGTGAAGTGCTCTTCTCAACACGTCCTTTCGAGGGTAAGTTATATCAACGTAACTTACTCCGGTGATGTTAACCTTGACCAGTTGGTTAAAGTGGTGTCTGCCAGGTTCCTCCACTGCACAGTTACTGCTTTTCCCTTTCCATATTCTAGTATTTGCAAACCAGTCTCTAAATCCAGCCCACACTCACAGGGAGAATTAAACTCCATCTCCTGGAGAGAAGAGTTTTGAAGAATATGATGTAGCCATGGGTTGAAACCACTACAATAACAAACACATTTTTTAGGGAAAATGCTTCAAGGCAAATACTCTATTTCTCCTTAAACTTTCACCCACTGATTTTGTCCTCACTGATAATCTTGCCTTTGGCTATCACTATTGTGGAGTGCTAACGGCCATTTCCTATTCCCCTCGTTCCTTCTAAATTTATTAATTGGATTCTTCTGAAAGGAAGAGGTATCTCTTCTTCCCCACCTATGTCATTAACTCAAGGATATTTATTTTATTCTTTGGTTAATAATCCACTGTTACTTATTTTGTTGTTCAAATTGTTCCAGCTTCAGCCACTGGGAGCTCTTTCAGGCTTCTATATTCTTTTGACATTCAGGTTTTTTTTATTTCCCTGCCCCAGCCCTGGATGCAGTCATTTCTCTGAGGGGTTGATAGAGCCATTTATCGTCACTCTAATCAAGTCAGTTTCTTAGGGAACTGACAAAGTTTGTATTCCTAAATTAACACACAGCAATTAGGCACTAATTCATATTTGTTTATGAAAGTTCCAAGGGCTGAGGGAGCAACGACTCACTTACACACTCATCCAGATGAGGGGACAGACTTTCTTTCCTCTCCTGACCAACCCTTCTGGGCAAGGGATGTAAAGGGTAGGGCCTTGCGCAGTTCCCAGTTCAGTCAGAATAAGAAAGCAGAAGCTCCTTTTCAGTCTGACTCTGCAGCTGCTTTAAGACATGCTAATGCACCTTCCCTAGGATTCCTATCAGGAAACCTACAAACACTGCCTTTTTTAATGGATGGGAAACAGGTGTCAGAAGTAAAAACATTCCCAGGATCATGCAACTAGACAGCGGCTGAGGTGTACCAGGAGGAATGCCCCTGAGGGGACAGCTCTCCCTCCCCCTTCCCCAGGGGCAGCGTGCACTCTGGGGGAGGGAGGTTCCTGGAGGCTGTTTCCTGCACACTGATTTCTGTCTAACCCATGCCCTCTTCCCTCCCGAGTCAAACATGGAGAGACTAGAGGATGAAACTAAGAAACTGATGTTCTTTCCAGACCACAGAACTAGGCCAAGCTAAAACTCTATGACAAGAAGAACGTCAGGCTTTTATTTAACTTAGAGAAGTGTCTTCATATCAAATAAAAGGCTAAAATAAAAATCAATGACAGAGGGAGAGACAGGATTTAGATTTTGTTCTACTCAAACCCAGATGACCACATGAATCCAAAGACCAACCCTAAATTCTCAGTATGAATACTGAGTGGGCCATGAAAAACGGAAAGGTTAAAACAGACGTAAATACAGTCAAAAGAAGAAGAAAGAGCAGTAGGTTAAGCCTACAGGTGTCAAAATTTCACAAGTCCCAGTACCTGGTAAGGAGGAAACCTGATGCGGGCCTGATTCATCATGAGATGACTCCAACGACCCCGTTATTTCATCACCAAGAGAAACATCAGAAAATGCCTTTAGCCACGGAAAGTGTTTGAATAAACATAGCAATAATGTTTAACCTAATAACCATATTAGGTTATGACATAATATTCACCATTTTCAAAAACCGAGGCTTTTGATCCGAACTCACAGCTTGACTCAATCCACCAGAAAATGTTTTTCCCCCTACATGGTAATTTGACTTCCAAAGGAGAGGTGTAGGGCAAACTGGTTTATTACAGTGACAACTAAGCCCCATAACTAGCTGACTGTAAAGCACCATATTAAGATTAAAAAAACACAGACATTATAATCAATCAGTTTTATAAATTACAATGGGACCTCCCCCCACAAAACGGATCTTGGGTTTAGCCTCTACTAGGTCACTCATTAGTCCTAGCAGCATGACACAAACCTAAACTACACAATTACATACTGTTCCTGTCAGCAAACACAGATATTTTTAAATGACTGTGAAACTCACTCAAAAGAATTAATATAAATAAATACAATAAATATCTGCCAACTGGATGAGAAGAAGCTAAGCTGAGCCGGTCTGCCACGGCCATCAGTGGCCCCGGGAATGGACAGTGTAACCGACAAAGACGACACATCAGAGGGGCAAACGGAAGTGACGTAACTGAAGATGAGTCCATCATGCTGGGTAAAGAAAGGCAGCTTTATTGTTTTGGTCAACAAAACATAATAAGTAAAACTACAGGAATCATAATTTCTTATGCACTTTTTCTTTAAAAAAAACAAAAAAAACTGCTGAACTTTACAGTGAAGCAGTAAGTCCTGGATCATTCACTTGAAAACCTCTTTGGAAGTCTGCTCTGGGTCAGCAAAAGGGCTGTTGATAAGTGATGAGCAAGAGAACTGTTCCCCAGCTAGGCCTTAAACGTCCCATTATGGAGATAGCAATAGATTTAAAAATAACAAATCTGGAATCACTGCCAATTTCAACATCGGAGGTAATTTCATTTGTAGGTAAAAAGTAATAGAGCCATTCTATTATTGCTAAGCATAAAAGACCCATAGGTGTTTTCAGAAGTACTTAGCTAGAACACAATCTCCTCCTTCTATTTCTACAATCCGGTGACCCAGACATCTTTCTGGCAGCCACATCCCCACACACTGTAAAATGGCCTCCAAAGGCCTTGCAAATGGAAAACCTCAGTTCTGGCCAAGTCGCTTAACATCTTTAAATATCATCAGTAAAATGGGCACTAATACCTCTATCATTGGATTGTAGGTACTAAAGCACCAGGGATTATGGAAAGTAACATTTCCCGTTGTCCCATAATCCCAGGCTTCGAGCTGGTATCGGCCATCATTTGAACCAGCCAGGTAATACTCTCTGAAAATCATTTTATGGACAAACTAACTGCTGTTCGGGAATGTAAAATTTGATTTAAACCACTAATGAGGGAGAAGGGAAGAGAACTGTAAAAAAGCAGAGCTGGTAGCAATTGTTAGAAATAACTTCAAATACACACACCTCTGGTTTCCTGCCAACTGTTTAGATTTACTTCCCTTGCACACATTGTGGCCTTGGTAGTACATCTGGCAGTCACAAGTCCAAAACAAATCTTTATCACTTGAACTTGGGGAAGGGGGCCTGAATTTTCTCAGATGAAACACATGACCACATTAACCTGCTTAAGAGGAAGAAGAGAATTTTCTAGGAGAAAAGTTTGGAGGAAAAAAAAAACCAGAAAGGGGTGCTTCTCTTCTTTATGTGCTGCATGGAATTCCTCTGTATCCTCTGACCTAACATATTATTTGGCATGAGTTTAAAGGCATTTCCCTCATCTTATTTCCCTATAGTCCAGGGAAATTTCCATTGATTTTTTTTTAAAAAATAAGCCTCTCACTCTATGTAGTCAAAGTGTGCCAAAAGGATTTTGTGTTACATTCTTGGATAAAAGGAAGAATCCCCAGCTGCATGAAAACTAGAACAGGCCTGGCTGGTGTGGCTCAGTGGATTGAGTGCCAGCCTGTGAACCAAAGGGTTGCCAGTTCAATTCCCGGTCAGGGCACATGCCTGGGTTGCAGGCCCTGGTAGAGGACATGCAACAGGCAACCATACATTGATGTTTCTCTCCCTCTCTTCTCCTTCCCTTCCCGTCTAATAATTTAAAAACAAAACAAAACTAGGAGCAAAGACTCCAGGCCAGTCTGCCTGAGTTCAAAGCCCTGGGCGAGCTACCTGGCCTGTCTGTGCCGCAGGAAAATGGCAGGAACACCAGAGCCGTTCCCAAAGAGTGGTTATGAGGCCAACATGAGTTAATATTTGTAAAGTGCTTAGAGCTGTGTATGGCAGTGTTATAAAAGCTACTTTTGAATTAAAACTCCCTAAATTAATCCTTCTGGTATTACCTAAACATACAATGAACGATGGTCTGAATCCTGTCCAGGAGACGCCGTTCCCCAGGCGGTGAGGCGGAGTGCTGTGGGAGCAACAGTTTTGGAATCGGACTCCTCTCCCTGCGTCCCTCGGTGTGGCCCTGAGCAAGTCGCTTTAACCTCTCCCCAAACCTTCGCGTCTTCCTCTGTGCAATGGGAGTAATAATAATTATCTAGCAGGCATGCTGTAAAGGTAAACTGAGGCAATACAGATGCAAAGTTCTTGGCACAGACAGAGCAAAGTATTAAGTGCTGAAAAGTGAAACCACCCTCCCTCCCAAATACACCCGGTCATATCCACCTACAAGACAGTCTGTAGAACAATGAGCTGTTGTGAATTAACTTGTGAGCTGAGTCCCTCAAATACTGCCATATGGGCGGGGCTTCGGCTTGACGCTGTATCAAGGCTGTGGGCAACCTGAAGAAGCAAGAATCAGGCAGCGGGGTCCCACCGGGACAGAGGCGGCGTGCCTGCACCGTCAGGCCAGGTCGGAGGAGACTGGGGAACCTGACACCGACAGGCACGAACAAAGCTCCTCTCCAGGCCCAGCGAAGAGCGAAAGACCTAAAAACAAGCCCCAGAAAGTCTAAGAATCTTCCAGTAATTCAGATAAACAGCCCTGAATTGATCTGTTTTATAAGCTTTTCTGGTCATCACGCTTCTTATAAGTAGGTCTCAACCATATTTAAAAGGAAAATAACTTGAGAAAGGGATTGGTTTTAAGGGAACTGTAAAGAAAATCACAATGGATGCTTACTCAGGTGACCGGAAAACAAGGTCAAGGGCTGTGGTATAGTAGAAATCCCTTTTCTAAGGTTAAATCAAGCACCACCTCCAAATAAACTAGCTTGTGTTTTCTAAATACCTGACACCTCAGGTAACAGTACCGCTTCTTCTACCTTTTCACAGGTAAGAACAGAGTCTCCCATTTTTTTAATTTATTTTTTGTCATAGTTTTCCATTGCCATTTATCCCCCTTATAACCCCCTCCCCACTGCAAGTTTCCAATTTTTTAAATAAAACGTTCCTTTAAAAATTTATAATCCCCCTGACATTGTAAGCTTTCACTGTAACTGAAAAGAATTGTAATTAGGAAATCTGTACACATGCAAAGCTGAAAGTCACAAAATGCACAAAAGGATGGATGATCATAAAAATTATTTTCTTAATCCTAGAAGGACAAGCACTTAATCATGCCTTTGAAATTCAGAAATTAATGCTACCGACCCAGTATCAGTTAAAGCTCAATAAATGCTGACTATTCGTACTCTTGTTAGGGGGACCTACGCTGGGAGCTCCTCCTCCGATCACAGTAGAAGACCTGCATGCACCGCGCTGCTTCCACTCACCATCGGAAGGGTGAGTGCGGCGTGCAGCCGTGACCAGGGGTGGCCCCGTCACAGGGAAGCAGAGCCACAGGCAAGAATCACGGTCCCCATGACTCAACAGTGCTGATAACTCCTTGGCACTATGAGGGGGATGTGTTTTAAGATACACTTTCCCTTCTCAATAAATGGAGTTCAAATTTTAAAAAAAAGGACTCAGAGACTTCTGAAGGCATATATAATATGTAAACTTATATTGTTTACGTTGTTTATATAGTGTACGTTATCCTGTGAACAGATTTGGGGTTATTATGAATAAAAGAGCTATTAAAATTTTTTTAAAAGAAAAATAAGTAAAGGAACTTCAATATATTTCTTGTGATAGAGTTGGATGTTGTCGATGCCTTATAGAGGTCGAGATCTCTCGGAAGGACGACAGGACCCTGACTGTCCCAACGACTGTCGACAAACGAGTGGTCTGTGTGCTGCTCTTACCGCACTTGAACTGACTCTAGATGTAGCACGTGGGTGGCAAGGCAAGGTAGGAGCACGCAGACCCACTTCCTACCCCCACTAAAAACATGTAAAACTAAGGGATAAAATATTACCTCCCCATCAAAAGCTTTCATATATAGCTGAACCCCAAGCCGAGAAAAGAAAATACATAGGTGTCAAAACAGGAACTCAAAATCAGAGTTGTGAGTGGGAGCTCTCAACTCTGCAATAAATAAAAAAATCAAAAATGCAACAAATCAAAAATCAACAATAAGGAGACAGAAAAATGTGCTCAGTACACTTAATGAAGGACAATTCAATTGACTCTTCAATGTTTAGTAAAAACTGTGCCACCATGGAACATATCCAGCCCTGCCTGGTGTGGCTCAGTGGATTGAGCGCGGGCTGGGAACCAGAGGGTCCCGGTTCCATTCCTAGTCAGGGCACATGCCTGGGTTGCAGGCCAGGTCCCCAGTGGGGGCCACGTGAGAGGCAACCACACACTGATGTTTCTCTCCCTCTCTGTCTCCCTCCCTTTCCTTCTCTCTAAAAATAAATAAACAAAACCTTTAAAAGAAACATATTCACAGTAACAAACGAGACTGAATCATCTAAGTAACAACTTGACGAATCTAGATTCTTATATAGAGCTACCCCATAAAGCTGGTGAGAAAACACCATTTCAAGTGGGTCTTCCATAAAATAAAAATACAAAAAATAAAATAAGTTTTCCATCATTAGAACCTAAAGAAATTTGATTACTCAAGTCCCTTCACCTATTGCAAATAGGAAACTTAAAAAAGGAAGAGAGAGCCTGGCTGGTGTAGCTCAGTGGACTGAGCGCGGGCTGGGAACCAAAGGGTCCCGGTTCTATTCCCAGTCGGGGCACATGCCTGGGTTGCGGGCCAGGCCCCCAGTGAGGGCCATGTGAGAGGCAACCATACATTGCTCTTTCTCCCTCCCTTCTCCTCTCTCTGAAAATAAATAAATAAAATCTTTAAAAATAAATAAATAAAATCTTAAAAAAATAAAATAAAGTAAAAGGGAGAGAGAAAGAGAGAGATAAGAAGCCAACTGAACTTATCTCCACTCTGAAGGTTAGAACACTTGGTTTGCAAATGCTGTGAACCAGCACGAACCCAGGAACTCTGAGTAGAAACATCACTCAGTTAAAATACATAAACACAAATAACATCACTTCATTACAAATCAAATTAACTACTGTTCATGGTAAAGAAAAATTGTCATCAATGGCCACCAACATCACAAAAAAGACTAATATGAAGGAAGAAATCCTGCCCAAAAATCTGAACCTGAGTCAGCCGACTGCCAGCTCACAGGAAATACAGGGGCAGATGGACACATTAAAGGATACCTCAGACACACAATCAGCAAAACCCAGACTGTGGGAAATGGGGCAAATGACCTTTTTTCTTCAACAAATAAACCGCAAAGAGCCCTGGCTGGTGTGGCTCAGCTGGTTGGAACGTCGTCCCATACACCAAAAGGTCGTAGGTTCAAACCTTGGTCACAGCACATACCCAGGTTGCAGGTTCAACCCGGGTTGAAGTGTGTACAGGAAGGCAACTAATCAATGTTTCTCTCTCTCTCTCTTTCCCCTCTCCCCCTCCCTTCCTCCCTCCTCTGCCCCCTCCACCTTCCTCTCTCTAGAGCAGAGGTCAAAGGGCCAAATGTAATTTAGGACTGTATAAATGTAACTACTCCGTAACAGTTAAGGGAAAGCTCAGCGCTGCCGCTGGGTAGAAACAAGGTGCTGGGCTGGATAAAACAAGCTGGAGGGCCGAATTCGGGCATTGTGTTTGACACCTATGGTCTAGAACCAATGGAAAAATGTCCTCGGGTGAAGATTAAAAAAACAACAACAACAAAAAAAAAAAACGAGGAAGAAAGAAATGACAGAGATGAAAGCCACAGATTTAAAGAAACTTAAGAGACACATCAAACAAACACAATGTGTGGGCCTTGTTTGGACACAGATTTGAACAAATTATAAAATATAAACTATTTTAGACAATATGGAAAACATGAACCCTGACTAACTAAACATTTGCTAATTTTAAAGAACTGCCATTTTTAGGTGTGATAATGGTATGGTGAATATTTTTTACAGCATCCCTATCTTTCAAAGATACATACATAAATAATATGACACAGGATTTTCTTCAGAATAACTGAGGTGAGGGGGTGATAAAAAGAAACAGAACTGGCCATAAGCCAGTCATTGTTTTATGGATATATAAGGTATCTGAGGATGCATTATTCTGTTCTCTCCACTTCTGGAATGTTTGAAATTTCCCACAATAAAACTAGAACTACAAAAGAAATTGGCTTTGCCTCACTGCACTTGGAGCAAACATATTGCTCCACGCATCTGTATGATTAATGGCCCTCTTTTCAACATTTGCCTCTGAAGAAGGACCCAAGAGGCCCCAACTAGACCATCTAAATCCTGGGTCTGTACAAAGCTAACTTTCTAAATATAAGTAGCATTTAGCAGCCGTAGATCAGTGCATTGCTTTCCAACCAAAGGGCCCAAGAGACGTAAGGGGCGTCAGGGTTATTATGAGACCCCGAATTCAACTGAGCATATGTTGATTTGCAATGGTTGAACACTCAAGTTACATCCACCATCCTACTGAGCATATAAATGTTACAAGCATGAGTGTGCACAAAAACTGACCTATAAGGATGTTTATCACAGCACAAAAAATACAAAAAAATTAAAAACAAACTCATGGCCTTTTAAAAAAATTAAAAACAAACTCGTGTCCAATGGCCTAGAAGGGATTAAATAAATTACAGTTCATACGCACTGTGGGATACCACTTACCCATTTACAATGAGGTTGAGGAAAATAAGAAATAATAGGAAAGTATTCACAACATATTAAGTAAAAATTTGAGACAAAGTACGTACAGAATAAGATCATTTGTTTTTTTTTTTAAGTTTGCATTAGAAAAGACCAAAGTATGTACCTCAAAATTACAACAGTAATTTCTTTAGGTGATGGAATTATAGATGATTTTATTTTCTTCTTTGTGTTTTTATGTGTCTAGCAATTTTTCTAGAATAAAGATAGAGCTCCATATTCCTTTATTTACAACTCAGAAATCTGAAAAGCATTTTCAAAAGTTAGAGGCAAACTCATTTAGGTACAAAACCTGACCTCAGCGGATATGGAGCTGCTTTATATTTATCCCATTTACGTGAATATTTACAGATTTCACCGCAGAAACATGTTTCAGGGTGTTGCTCCAGATCCCACCAGGGACTCAATAGCACCCTCCAACGAAGATTCTGGATTCCAAACCCCGAAGTTGCAGACAAGACATCGTGGACCTGTGTCAGTTTGTAACTTTGCCACCATTACTACTTTTATGTACATTTTTAGGGACTCATATTTGAAAAGGTTGGGAGCCCATGCTATCAATTATTATAAATTTTAATGGCCACATCAATAAAAAAATGTCCTTAAGCCCTGGCTGGTGTGGCTCAGTGGACTGAGTGCCGGCCTGCAAACCAAAGGGTCACTGGATCGATTCCCAGTCAGGGCACGTGCCTGGGTTGCAGGTCAGATCCCCAGCTGGGGGCGTGAAAGAGGCAACCACACATTGTTTCTCTCCTTCTCTTTCTCCCTCCCCCCTCTCTAAAAATAAGTAAATGTAATCTCAAAAAATTAAAAAATAAAAATAAAAATGTCCTTAACAAACAGGGTTATCATTCCGGAACCATCAATGGGCTGCCATCAGACGATTTTGGCAGCCGAGGTTCACCGAGCCCGACAGCACGTGTCATGCACACTTTGGCTCCTAGGATACTGCTTCAGGAGGCGTGCACTCTCCAGACCCAGCACAAATGAAGACACGGATGCTCAGAGCAGTTCTGTAACTTGCCCAAATCGCAAGGCGGAGTTGGGATAAAACCTGACCCATAGCAGCTATGTTACGTAACCAAGTAAGCAAGCAAGTGGGGGCCGTGCTGCTTTCTGGGTCGTCGCCACCATTTGTAATAGTGGTAATAACATCACAAGTAATGCAGAGACACTGACTTTTGTTTTAGAGACTTTTTTGATTTGTAAACTAAACAAATTTGATCTACAAATTACTGAGAAAGGATAAATATTGAGCCATACCATATAATTTCTAATATTACTACCATTAACTCTAACCACACCAAAGTTATTTGAGGATGTTCTATGAATATAATGATATAATTTTCTATACCACAGAAAATCTCCCAGTAATCTTTTGGAAATCAGTGTGGGGAACATTTTCTGAAGGCTCCCCAGAAAAACCAAGGTCTAGCCCACAGGACAGACTGACATGTCCAAGAACAAATTCTTCACTATCTCCTTTTGGGACTTCCTTGGTGTCTCTGGACTATAAAACCCAGTAATTTACTTTCCCTACTGAAGACTAAGGCAGAAATGGCTTTGACTTCCTTTTTGCAAACCAAAATTCACAGCTGTTTGGGGTGAACAAACCAAGGCGGGAAGCTGGAGAGGCGGGATCCTTCTGAAGGGATTTTTCTGGCCAAGGATGCAACCCTCCCTGGGACCATAACCTCCCAGGACAAGTGAGCGTGCTGAAGCTGACTAGATACAAATCAATTTCTTCAGACCACAAGACTGTTTCACTGTTTCCTGTCTCTAATTTTTGTAACTAAGACAGTAAAAACCCAACTTTAATTGGAGAATACAGAAAAAGGGAGATCTCTGACTAATCAAACTTCTGCTAAATTATCTTTTACAAGGAGATCCCTTCCTCAGTTTCGATTAGGCACTTCCTAGATTTTTAAATATAAAATAACCACATGAAGTCATTTCCAGGCACGTCGTCTTTTTTTCTTTTGTTTTCTGCGCTAGAGAAAGCAGAGATGTACAGAAATTCCAAAGTTAAGGGCAAGGGCTACCATCCCAATAAAATAATACTTAAAAAAGTATTTTAAGAAGCTCTTCAAAAACCATTTTAATGAAGTAAGGCAGTTTAGTGGAAGCTCCAGAAAACTGCTGTCCTCATGGAGAGTGGCGTTTCGCTTTGTCATTCCTGGTTCTGCAGTCTCTTCGGAGGGCAGGGCTCGCAGCAGACAAGTGCATGAGGTCCTGCTTCCCGCGGCCTCCCATTCCATAATCCTTACACGGTCCATATTGCCCTCTTCTTTAGGATATTAAATCATTTTGCTCAAAACAGGCACATTCAAAAGAAATTTGACAGGGTAGGAGGGCAAAAGGAAAGAGTCCGCATGTGAAAAAGCTGTCATGTCACTGTCATTTCCAAGCCTCAGATTCATTTTGGGGGGGGGGGGGGGAGAAAGGTCCCTTTCAATAGAATGGTTATGCTAACCACTCTTTTTTTTTAAGTCTTAATTCCTTAAATAAATATTAGGTGTCTTTCTTAAAAACAGTAATTACCTTCTGACATTTGAGAGAACTTATTATTTTCCCTAAACAAAGTCCATTTTTCAAAAAGTTTCATTCTTCATTCCTTATTTCAGAGCCTTCTCATACCTCTGGGAAACTCATGGCAGTTTTGGACAGTCGTCCCTGCCCTCTCCCCACCCCAATGGCAGAGTACAAACAAGTTTATAGTCACATTTACTTTTTTTTTAGGATTTTATTTATTTATTTTTAGAGAGAGGGGAAGGGAGGAAGAGAGGGAAAGAAACATGGATGTGACTGGCACACACCCCAACCGGGGAAGAGGCCTGCAATCCAGGCATGCGCCCTGATGGGGAATCCAACTGGTGACCTTTTGCTTGGCGGAACGATGCCCAACCCAGCGAGCCACACCGGCCAGGGCGCCATACGTAGTGCTACAATGAATGTAAAGGTAAATAACTGTCTATAAATTTTCAGATTTCTCCAGCAAGTGTCCTTGAATTCTTTTCTTATTCAACTCTCCTCATGCTCGAGAAATTAAGTGCAGAATTTTTCTAAACCATAACATAATCTACTCTTCAATGACAGCTTTAGTTTCTCTGTACTTCTGAACCCTCAGGGTTGCATTTCACTTTTCATCATTCACGTACATCAGCATGTTGCTCATAATTCAATTTAACAGTTTTAAGTTAATATGTAATGTTTTCTTTTAACATTCCCTTTTCTCAGATCTTTTTGCCCCTTAGTTGATAAGAATTCACCTTTAACCCAAATCATACTGGATTCTCGTACAGAAGTTGCTTTCCTGGGAATCAGTAGTTTCACTATAACCATAAACATATCAATTGTCCATCACATCAGAGTCTGGGCGCCTGCGTGTGCCGAGGGCTGAAAACCACCACGAGTTAGAAGAAGTGGGTGAGTTGCCCTTCTGCCCTTTCGGCTCTGTGAGCAGCATCACGGTGGTCAGCAAGAATGAGCGCCTTCAGAGAAGCAGCAAAAAGAGAGCCAGGAAGAAAGTGTCTGATCTGTTTTCTAAGACAGACGGGTATGATGTGAAAGCACCAGCTATGCTCAATACGCAAAATGCTGGAAGACACTAGTCACGAGAATCTGAGAAACCGAAGTCCCACCGATCGTCTCAAGGGTCATGTTTTTGAAATGATCCCAGCTGACCTGCAGAATAATGAAGTTGCATTTACAAAATTCAGGCTCATCACTGAGGATGTTCAGGGCAAACACTGGCCTGACCTTACCCATACCAAAACTGTGTTTCGTGGACAAAAATGGCAGACAATGAATGAAGCTCAAGTTGATGGCAAGACTACCAAAGGCAATTTGCTTTTTCTATTCTGTCTTGGTTTTACTTAAAAACGAACAAACAAACAAAACGCAACAAGCAGATTTAGAAGACCTCTGATGTTCAGCATCAACAGATCCACCAAATCCAAACACGACGGAAATCATGACCCCAGAGGTGTAGACAAATGCCTTCAAAGAAGTGTTCAATAAACTGATTCCAAATAGCACTAGAAAAGACATGGAAAAGGCTTGCCAGTCTATTGATCAGCTCCACGTCTTTGTTAGAAAAGTCAAAATGCCGAAGAAGCCGAGGTTTGAAGTAGGAAAACCATGAGGCTTCACAGTGAAGGTGGCAGTTCTGGAAAAGCTGCTGGGGATGAGACAGGTGCTGAAGTTGAACGAGCGGATGGATTGGAACCCCCAGTCCAAGAATCTGTTTAAAATTCAGACTTAATGTTGACAAACAGAAAATCCCATTTGTGAAAAGAAAGTTTAATACAGTACCTGTCCGAGCTACAGACGGAAAGCGTGCATCCGTTCAACAATTAGAAATGAGACACTATAGGAAGTTAAAATCCATGCTGCCCAGAACCACTGCAGGACGAGACTTTTTAAATAGCTTTGCTTTCTAGGTAATCTATTGCTTGTCCTTTTAAGTAACAAAAATTATGTTTGAATCATTTTGCATAGAAAACTAAAATGTTTTCCATACTTTCATTAACAAGTTATAGTGAACATAATTTAATCTTTGATAGCTAAGAGTCATAATAAACAGAAATTACGGCACTAAGCTATAATTCAATGACACTTGAGGCCTCACCAGGTGGACAGGACTATATACATCTATGTTAATAGTCTCAGGTTACTGTGGGGGAGGGGGAGCGTGGGGGGTCCTAGATTTTAATTACTTTGTCTATTTTTCATTTTGTCAATCACATACACATAGCATACTACTATAAACTCTGTAAAACTGACCATGTATTGGGAGAGGGACTAACTTTTTAATCAAATTATAAGAGAAAGTTTATTTTAAAAGTTACAAAGGTAATAGAAGTGAGCTGTTGAGCTGCATAGGCTCAGAAAACAAGTTACGGAAGCAATAGAAGGGCCCTAGGAGCTGAGGAAAGGGAAAAGGCAGAGATAAGGTGCCTGGGAGGAAGAGGAGGGAGAAGGGAAAGGCGTGGGCGTGCTCCTGCGGGAGGGCACCGGCACTGACTAATTTTGAGAGAACGCCACTATATACCAGGTTGGAGATAAACTCTGCAGTGTGTCTAACAATCCACCTGGCACGAAGCAGATGATGGGTAAACATTTGGTAAGTGAACGGCATTGATGTGCCTGCCTGAGCAGGTCCTCTCCCTTATTTCCTGTGTCTAACCTGCTCCAGTCTGGAGAACAGACACCCAAGTGTGAGAGAACGCTATCTAGAATGCCTGGCATGGCACGGTGCACACAACAGGTGCTGCACAGCGAAGCTGGAGGCACTGAACTGAACCGAGGAGAGCTGACAGTGACGCCTACGAAGTGCGGAAATGGTGGTCAGCTTCTCACACAGATGACCTAAGACAACATGTGTAAGGCAGATACTATTATCCCCATTTTATACGCAGATATTGAGGCCCAGAGAGGGTGAGTAATCTGCACAAGGTCAGTGGCGGTGGCAGAACCTGGATCCAGGCAGTCTGACTCCAAAACAAGTGGCCTAACGCGTAACTCTACTTTGCCTGTGAATGTACAGAACACAAGGGAAGGTCAGAAGGACATGAAGGTTGTAACAACTTTTTTCTACAACTAGAAGTCTTCTTTGCTGACTTTCTGACTCCCAGGTATGTTCTCAATTGGTGAGGGATCCTATACGTAAGCATTATATTGGCAGGCCGAAGCAATAAACTGTGAGAGCTGGGCAAGCGCCGCTGCAGTGGATGAGCACTACAGATGACGGGCTCCACAGGAGTAGGAGCTGAGAGATCAGTGCGTATTAGGGTCAGCAGGGAGCACTTTCAGAAGTTAAGCCCTAAGCCCAAGCAGTGTAAGAGAAAAGGGACAGGGTAACAGAGGGGGCACTCTGCAGTTTAAGAGTAAGCACAAAACTTGTAGAATGCAGCGAGGGTCATACATAGATGACTGAACAGACGAATATATAAATGAAAGGCCAAACATACATGTAGTTTGGAACATTTATATCCACTGCAGCTAGAAGCTCCTGTATCTGCCAGTTTTTGTTGGTCACTTGGTGGGGGCGGGTAGATATGGCAGAAATTGCGTTAAAGGCCAACTCTGAAACCGCAACTCCGCAGCTCTTGTTAAATAACCCAGAGTCCCTGAGGTGGGGAGTGTGGGCAGGGTGGACCCACCCTCTACTATGTTCAAATCTCAAAAGGCAGGACATGCTGACCTAGGGATTATTTAAACACATGGTCTCATTTGCTCAGAAGTCTCTCACTAGGTTGAACCAGAGTCACCTCTAATTAATGACACACCTAGTATAACAAGTGCCTGCGGACCCTCCCTGCCCCTAGGAACCGCAGGGACGAGAGGCTGGCTCGTAGGCTCTCCACCATCGCTGCAACACACGCAGGATCGAGTCGGGAGTCAGCTCCCTTACCCAAGGGAACAGAGGCACCACCATCCACAATTGATGACAAACGATATATTATAGTAGCATGACGTCCAGAGTAAAAACTTTGCATTCAACAAAGACTTCCTAGTCTTACTTAACTACACGGCTGCTAAATCCTCAGCAAAATTTCAATAGTCTCTGAGTGAAGGCAGGAAGAGTAACTTGACCTAAACTTGAAGACAGGAGATATGTGCAAGTTTCTCACTTCAGCAGGATATACTGGGGGTTAAAGGATCTCTGGCAAACCTCCAAATGCTACATCATTCATCTCATTAGAGATAGGCACCTCCTAACTTGTACAGACTTTCTCTCATCTCTCAAACATCACAAGTGCAAAAATATCAAAGTAATCCAGGTAAAATTCAAAACCCAATTCATGCATTCAAAGTATATTTATTCAGCATCTGTGAGTTGTCAGGCACTGAGCTAGGGACTGGAACATAAACATGAGAAAGACAAAGTCACTTTGAAAGATGGAAGTGCACCCTCCCATTATTAGCTCCCTTTACGGCGCCCAGCCAGTCACGGCTCCAGGCAGGAGTTCTTCTAGTGTCCCACTGACACCAAATAAGCCGCCTTTCCCACTTCCGCACCTCTCATCAGGACATGCCCACCTGGAACACTCTCACCCTACTTGATCCGTCCAAATCCTCCCTTCCTTCAAAGCCAGTTCAAGTCCCCCTCCTGGAAGCCCTGATCCCCATCTTATCCTGAAGTGAAGTCACCTATCTCTGAACTTCTAACAATCACAGTGAGTACCACGAGCAGTTTACTTAGAAATTTATCATCCTGATACTTTTATTTATTCAACAAATCCTGAGTAACAGTTGTGTACCACTATTGTTCAAGGGGCTGGAGAAATTGCAGCAAATAGGATTGGTGTTTGCATCCCCAGAAAAACTCAAGGAGAGTTCTCCTATACTGCTTTTTATACAATATTCCTGTAGAGAGCTGAGCTGGGTTCCTACTCAGGGTTTAATATCTAACAATTTATTAGAGCCTTGGGCTTCCTTGGTCCAAGCTCACCCAAACTGAAGTTCCATAAACTAATGGGGAACAAAAGCAAACTAAGCCATTTCTAAATGAACTTCCACTTCTTTAAAACCTCAAAAGAACAAGGAAGGAAAAGAAAACAGGCTATGAAAGTGCTGCTGAACCAACACATTTTACTCACACAGACAATTCCCCCTTCAAGCCACACAAAAGTAATCTTTTTCTCTCAATCCTTACATTTCAGGTTCAAGTGTTATTTTAACAACAGACCTTGGAGAAGTTTAGAGTACCCCTCCGTTTCCTAAACAAGTCTTTCTAAAGCTTTATTTCCTCATGAATTAACCCCGAATGAATCCTGCATATGCCACTTAACAGACTAATCCAATGACGTTCACTTCAAGCACAGGAGGAGCTCCAAGAAGAATACTTTGAAAGTGTAAGTCCAGAGTCAATTTTAATTTAAACAACAAAAGCCAGGTCCTGCAGAGCCCAGTGGAAGATTCCAAGTTCCCAAAAGAAGGTAATCAAGAGTTTCCTGCAGCGGAGCCAGAGATTCTGCAAGGCGTGGCAGTTTCTGCAGGAGGTGAGGGAGATTTAAATACATACATATATTTGCTCTACACTGGCTTGTTAGGTACGACGGCTGGCACCCTATAGCAAGCAGGGTGAAGCCGGGCTGTACCATGCGGCAGAGGCTGCCACCTGGGCACTCCCACCATTCTTCGTAGCCAGGTCGGGAGGCAAGACAAGGAGAGCCCGGCACCACTTGGACCTGCACCGCAGTTCTTCGTCCGGTGGGCCCTCTGCCCTCGCCTCGGGGCACCCAGAAAACCCACCGCGCCCGGGTCTCAGGAGCCTCGATCTCTCTAGGGACCCAAGAGACTGGTCCCCAGGCGGCTGTCCGGCCCCGGCGCATTACCCACCTGAGCAGACTGGAGAGGGGATGACTCGAAGAGCCTCCGCCGCCGCCGCTCCCGCCTCCGGAGCCGCCACCGCCACCCCCGAAGCCGGAGGACAGCCGCTTCCCGGACAGCAGCTTCTCCACGGCCGGGAGGTGCCCGGTGCGGGCCGCCTCCAGCAGCTCCTGCTCCTTCCCCATCCCCAGGGCCACCGCCCCCTGGACACCCTCCCCAGGGCCGCAGCAATGCCTGCTTCGGCTCCCAAACTTTCCGTCTCCGGGCAACGCACCCCCCAAAACCGGCCGGGGACACCACCCCCCTCCCCCCCGCCTTCCCCCCCCACCAACGCGTCACTTCCGGGATCCGGC
The DNA here is from genome assembly GCA_004026765.1 of Micronycteris hirsuta. Taxonomy (NCBI): domain Eukaryota; kingdom Metazoa; phylum Chordata; class Mammalia; order Chiroptera; family Phyllostomidae; genus Micronycteris; species Micronycteris hirsuta. Next base: position 61,099 of record PVJI01003407.1, read on the forward strand.
GTCACGCGTCACCGCGCCCCCGCGTCCCGCCTCCTGTCTACCTAGCTGGGCGGGGCTGAGCAGGCGGCGCAGGTGACTGAGGTCCGCACCTCGTGGGCCTCGGTGCGCGGATAGGCCTCCAGGGGCGAGAGGGAAGCGCCGTGCGAGCGCCCGCTGTACGAGTAAGAGGGAACGCACGGGGCCCACCTGTATCCGCCTCCCGAAGTGTGCTCCGTCCCAAACGTTTGGGAGCCCACAGGACAGTAAATACGGTAATTCATTCAGGCAATGTAGAAAACAAAGAGAGAAATACGGTAACGCGCACCTACATTTCCTAGTTCATTCTTTCAGAGCACGCATAAATTAAGTATCTAATGGGTGTGGGGACCCAGTGATACAAAGATCAATAAAATACCCTCCTCCGTACCTTTATGACGGAAGGGAGGAGAACTTTAAGATAGAAATATCCCCCCTTCATGCTCCCAATCCCTGAAATGGATCCTAAAGTGAAAAAGTCAAGGGAAATACTTCCCTCCCGGCAGGATGTGTTTCCTCTTACTTTAAAAAAAAAAAATCTTATCTATTTATTTTTGCAGCAAGGGGAAGGGAGGGAGAGAGGGAGAGAAACATCCACGTGAGAGGAAACATCATCGGTTGTCTCTCACAGGCGCCCCTGCTGGGGACAGAGCCCACAACCCAGGCGTGTGCCCTGACCAGGAGTCTGTCTAATCGGCGACCTTTGGCTTTGCAGAACTACACCCAACCAACTCAGCCACACCAGACTGGGCGGTTTCCTTACTTGTGATGAGATTAACCAAACTGACATAAAAAGTCAGGTTTGTGAAACTCACCCGAACCTTGAGTACTAATGAATTGGAAAAATCATTTAATTGGGTATAAACTATATTGTATTTCTGGTACTAGCACTGTTCCTGGCTTGAAGTGGGCGCTCTGTAGTTTTAGAGTGAATAAAAGGATTGGATAAATTCTACTCAAGCTATATAACTTCTCTTTTAAGTACAAGGAACAGAAGAGAAACGCTAGCAATTCTGTAATCACAGGACAATTAAACCTTACGCAGCGGAGTCCCTGCGTGAAAGATTACAAGGAAGCCGCACCTCGCGGCAGGCGCGTACGACGGCATTGCGTTTTCTCTCATCCCCAAACTAGTCTGAGGAAAGCGGGTTAAGGAAGGAGTTAACTGACGTTGCGTTTTTGGAAAGGCAGAAAGGAAATAGAAGTTTCTCGGTAAACAAGGCAGCACTCCTTTACAAAGCGTGGCTTCCTAGGCTGGAAAATCCGCAAACTGAAATCCCTGCCCTCCTCCATTTTCTCTCCCCGCCCCCAAAACAACAGTTACAAGGGAGTTTGAAGTCCTCCACGCGCGCCTCAAAATGACCCTCCGAGGAGCAGTAGGTGTGATGTCATCGCAGCGCGACAGGAAGCCCCTGGGTCGCTGTGCGGCGAGCGGTGTGGAGCTCCTGCGTGTGACCGCACGGCGGTCTCCCTTCCCGTCTCGCGGCGATGGATAATGCCTGCGAGTCGCCCCCGGAAAAAGGTGGAGAGACAGGGGCACCCGACGAGACGGCCGCTGCTCCCGGGAGCTCCGGGGCTACAGACACGGACGGAATCCCGGAGGAAACTGACGGGGACGGAGATGGAGACTTGAAAGAAGCTGCGGCTGAGGAAGGCGAGGTAGGGAGGGATGTGTTGATAAAATCTGGGGAGTACCCTGAGATTGTTACTGGCTGCTCGACCGGCTTCCTGGTTGATCCTCCCAGGCTAAGATAATTTGAACTCACCGGACTCCCTCTAGACCTGCAATCGCAGAGGCGATTGGGGTGTAGGGAGGAGACAAAACTGTAGTGCTGGTTCGGTTCCAGAAACCAAAGCACTGGCTTAGTATTTTTAATCCCTGCCTTTGACTATTAAAGCAACTTCTAAGGGATTTTAAATAGCCTCTTGGTTTTCCTGATGAGGACACTGGGATCGATGTCACCCTGAGACACTGCAAGAGCTAACCCAGGATTCCTAGAATCCCTTTCACCTAAACATGGTTTCTCTTAGATGTTATTTCAGCATAGCTCTGTCATTATAGGCTACAGAGTCGTTAAAGGGAAACCGAGGGAGTTACCGGTGTAATCACATTCTTACTCTTTTGGGATATTAACTGCTACCAATATCAAGGGTCTCTCTGTAGCATAAACACACCAAACCCTTCAGTTGGGCCACCCCAAATACTCAGCAGTGTTGCCTGGCCGAGCGGCGGTCAGGAGAACAGAATCTCAGTGTTCTCTGGGTTCCACTCCTGGAGATAGAATCTCGAGGTAGTAGAGCTTCTATGTAGGGGACTAAAAGAGATCACGGAAGGATACTGGATTCGATGGGAACAGCCTCCCAGAGCATAAAGTTGCATCAAAATGTATAAAGTGAGAACTTCTAGGAAAAAAAAAAAAACAATGGGATGAAACTATTTTATTAAGAAGGAACCTTTGAAACATCTCAGACAGAAAATTTGAAGAATAATTAGCATAGTCCAATGGAGAGCTCAGTACGCACAGAAATGCATTCAATGGAAGATACAATTTTTTTTATGCTTCTGAAACACTTTTAAAAAGTGACCATATACCTGACCACACAGAAAATCAAAAATCCTTAGAAGTAGTTATTATAACAGCCACATCCTGTTTGTACAGTGCAGTAAACTTGAAGTTAAGGAAAGGCTCCCACCCCCACTCTCACCCCCCCTAAAAAAACAACTACCACATGGACATTTTTAACAGTTTTCTAAATAACCCTTAGATTCGAGAAATTAACAAAGACACTACATCAAATCCTGTAAGGTTTGATCAAAACCTTGTTTAAAGAGAAATGCATAGCCTTACATATTTTTCATTAACAAGCAGGAGATTTTCAAAATAAGCACCCAACTCAAGAAACCAGAAAAAGAACAAAATATACCAGAAGACTGTAGGAACAAGGAGTTAATAAAAAATAAAAGTAGATATTAATGAATGAATGCCTAAAAACATAAGAAATAATAAAGACCTGGTTATTTGAAATGTAAATGTACAACATTATGAAATACGAAAGAGCTATAGGCACTGATAGGGAGATCTTTAAAGTTATAAGAAAATTTAATATTTAAATTTAAGCCAACTCAATTTTAAAATCTAAGAAAAATGGCTTATTTTTTTAAAAGGGAAATATAAATCACCACAATTGAATCACAAGGAGGTTAGAAAACTTGTATAGATCAGTAACTGGCGAAGAAATTGAAAAGGTTGCTAAACATACACTACCCTCACTTTCACCTACCTCTCTCATATTCCTCTGAGTTTATTGTTTTAACTTATTTTTAGAGAGAGGGGAAAGGAGAGAGAAGAAGAGGGAGAGAAACATCAATCAGTTGCCTCTCACACAACCCCAACCGGGGACCTGACCCACAACCCAGGCATGTGCCCTGACGGGGAATCTAGCCAGTGACCTTCGCTTTGCAGGACGTCACCCAACCCACTGAGCCACACCAGTCAGGACCATATATTCCTCTGAGTTTAAACGTGAGTTCCTCTTTTAGAGAAACAAAGGTTAAATCCCATTAATGAGGTTTGATGTATCCTTAGATTATAAATTAAGTTGGAGGAGATGAAGCTTGGGTGTTGATTTTTTATTTTGTTATTAACCAGACATTAAACCTCTAGCATGATGTGAAAACTTTAGTGTGGGAGAGATAAATGGTAAGAGAAAGCTTTATCATCAAAAAGTTTTCAGTATATATTTCCGTGAATATTTGTATGATACAGAAGGATTAAAAGATAGGAAGAAAAGAGTACTACATGTGGGAGAAGCTCACTTAAATGTTCCAAGTTCAAAGAAACACTGTTTTGATGAGAAGATACCTCCTTTTAAATATTCTTGCTACATGGAATCATCACGAATAAAGAAATCTATAGATTTAGAGGCAGAAGAGCTGCTGGATGGAAAGGCCTTTTCTGACCTCCCCTCTGAAGAATGAGGTTAGGAGAGGGGCTCGAGGGGGGGGACGTTTTCAAGGCCCTTGGCATTTTATTGCCCTTGTAAACAGACATGGGAGCTATGACCGTAGCCAAACTGGAAAACTGGATTTTTAGCTCGTTTTCTTTTCACGGCAGGCTATAAACTTCTTTAGGACAGATAGTGTTTCCTCCACTTAATGGTACAGCCAGTGCCTAGAACCAAGAAGCTACTGAATAAATGGATTTGTTGTGCTGTTAATGAGAACGATGTTCTCTTACCTTGCCCACGTCTGGAAAGTGGGCCAGATATAGAAAAGTGTTTCTTTCACCTTCTCAGCTCAAGATTCAGGACTTCTCAGATTTAACAGCAGTTGAAAGGGAAGATTCATCGTTACTCACCCCTGCAGCCAAAAAACTGAAAATAGACACCAAAGAAAAGAAAGAGAAGAAGCAGAAAGTGGATGAAGATGAGATTCAAAAGATGCAGTAAGTTACTTTCTGATCTTTCCCCATTGCAAGACACTAACTTGACACAGTTAAGTAAAGTTAGTAAACAAAGTTAGTAAATTTTTCTTGACCTTTAATTTTTTTATAAACTCAAAGAAAATAAAGCAATTATACTTTGGCATATCATAGAAAATATAAATAAGTAAAAAGAAAATATCACCATACCACCAAGATAAACACTGTTAATATTTTAAAGTATATCCTCCAAAGTAATTTCTGTATACACTCAGAGGTGGGCAAAAGTAGGTTTATAGTTGTGCGTACATGAGACAGAGTTTATTTTTTTCCTCATCACCATTTATCCAGAGTTTATTTTTGTATTACTATTTATTATTGTTTTTTCACTTATATTACAACCATAAATCTACTTTTGCCCACATCTGTATAATTATAAATTAAAATTTTCAAAAATGTTAAGTACTATTTATAACCCTTTTTTCCACATTAAATATGGTAACTGTGTTGCATGTCAATAACTATACATCTAGGTCATCATTTTCTTTTAAATGGAAATAGCTTCATTATGTCTTCTGATTGTAAAAGTGTAGCCTCATTGCAAATAATTCAGAGAATATAGGAAAAATAATTATGTATAATTCCATACTGAGAGTTTATCCAGAGTATATACCTTTTCAGATTTTTAAAAATGTTTGATATATATTGCAAAACATTTTCATGTTAGTAAATATGCCCGTAAATCATTATTTTTTAATGGCTACATTGTATTCTATTGTGTAGATGAACGATAATGTAACCAACACCTGTAGCTGTTCTAGTGTTTTGGATTTTTTTCTTCTGACATTATGATAAAATACCGTGAGCATATCTTTACATACTTGTCCATTTGCTTCCTAAAGTAAACCAGAAATGTAATTGCTAGTTCAAATAGTACGAGTATTTTCAAAGGATTTTTGCACGTATTTCTAAATTCTCCAGATGGGTGGTTCCTCTCGCACGTATGAGTTTGTCTTCCCGTCTCATTAGCGCCGTCTTTTCAGTACTTGTCAGTCTGTCTTGTGAGAAATGTTATCTTGTTTTACTTTATCATTTTAATTTCTTTAATAGTGAAGATTAATTTTTTCCTCTTATTTGTTGACCGTTGGTATTTTTGTAAATTTTCTGCTCATATCCTTTGCTCACTTTCAAAAATTGATATGGCCATCTTTTTATTTATTTGAAAGAATTCCTGTATAGAGTATTAAAGCTTTTCCATATATTTTACAAATATTTTCCTCCTTAATCTATTAATGTTAAAAACTACTGGTTTGAATAAGAAGCATAAATAGTAGGTACAAAATCGGCGGGATGGGGGTTAAGAATAGTATAGAAAATGGAGAAGCCAAAGAACTTATATGTATGACCCACAGACATGACCTAAGGGGGGGAGTGCTGCAGAGTGGGAGGGTGCAGGGTAGAGGGAGATAAAGGGGAGAAAAAATGGGACAACTGTAATAGTATAATAAATAACATATACTTTTAGAAAAACTACTGGTATGGATATAAATTTATACATTAATTTTTACCATAATGTGTAGTAAGGCTGCATTATGGGGAGAGAGCCCAATGCTCAAAATCCAATATGTATAGTACGATAGAATGACTCAGCGTTGTTGTTTTGTTCTTGGTGAAATAAGAAACGAAGTTGTTTTTCACTGACGTTCCTTAAGAGGAGAAACACTTTGCCTGCATTCCTGTGGGCACTAACCCTAATACTGACCCCTTGAACATTCATTTTCTAATTGACATTTGATTTTATTGACTTAATAATATATTTTAAGCATTCTTTCTTACAAGTGAACTTATACCTAAATCTTTGTCTAGAATCCTGGTTTCTTCTTTTTCTGAGGAGCAGCTGAACCGTTACGAAATGTATCGCCGGTCAGCTTTCCCTAAGGCAGCCATTAAAAGGGTAAGGGTGGACTCTCATACTACTTTTTCATCAGCTAAGAGAACTGCACTCGACTCCAGAGTTATAGCCAATGGCATTTGGAAACGAGGTGTTAGGCAAATTGGTGGATCATTTAGGTGGGAAAATTAAATTATGTCCCTCAATAATCTGACCAATTGCAGTTTTGTATTCCAGCGATAGGGTTTCAACAGACAGAATCCTTGCTTTAGTCCTAATGTCAGCGTCCAGCCTTTAGTAAACACTTGCCCAGTGCAGAGCTCTAATGGGCACTTGTTTCTAAAGCCAGTCCTTGACTAACGTAATCACAAGCCTTTGTCCTCCTTTCAAGCTGATCCAGTCCATCACTGGCACCTCTGTGTCCCAGAATGTTGTTATTGCCATGTCCGGTATTTCCAAGGTTTTCGTCGGGGAAGTGGTAGAAGAAGGTGAGTGGTGGTGTAAGTAATGGATTGAACCTGTGGAGGTCTTTATTTTTAAGAAATCTGTACTATGGGACTTAATAAAGCACCTGTAGTAGTTTCCACTTAGACTAGAAGTCGACCAAGGCGGGAATCCTTTGTATTCAGCAGAGCATGACCATTATTCTTTCAAAGTTTCCATACTGGGAGTCAGGAAGCATCTAGGAAATGTCCCTTCCTGTCTCCTCTTCTCAGCCCAGGCTGACAGAAGCAGACTTTGTATTTTTCTCCAATGAACTTCGCTCATTTCTGCTGTCGAACGTAAAGATACAAGAAAAGCAGTCACTGGGGTTGACCAGTGTGGCATGGTGTGGAGTTATTCCTGATGTCATGACCCCACCTACCCATCAAGCAAAGAACGTGGTTGCTGCCCACTACCAATCTCTAGCTAGTGAAATGTTTTATTTTTTTAAGCAGATTTGTTTTTAACTGTTGCCTATGATAAAGCCTGATAAAGGGATATTATACTAAAGTTAATGTGATACATATTACAGCATTTTCTTAAGAGAAAATGTCTTGGTTTATTTTCCTTGCAAGCTTTAGAAGAGGTAATGAGACTTACAGGACGCAAAGGACGGTGAATAAGCTCTGGTGTGGTAATGAACCTTTCTCGCCGCCCTCTGTTTAGCCCTGGATGTGTGTGAGAAGTGGGGAGAAATGCCACCACTACAGCCCAAACATATGAGGGAGGCTGTTCGGAGGTTAAAGTCGAAGGGGCAAATACCCAACTCGAAGCACAAAAAAATCATCTTCTTCTAAGACCAAAGCCTAGTAAGGTCTCGAACTGGAGAACATGCTGGTTCCAGACTTCGGATTGCAGACTTCGTGCACCGGCGCTTTCGTGTCTGCCCACGATTTCAGTGTCTTTCTCAAAACGCTGCTGTTCACACCTGGGAGGCGTGCAGCCTGTTTCACACTTGCCTTGACTGAGTATTGAGACCTTAAGGCATTCTGAAGCATTTAACTGTCTCTTGGCTAGTTGGGAGAAAAAAGGCACATGGGCTTTAAGCATCTGCTGGACAGGGGAGCTGCTTTCTGAGAAAACCTCTCCAAGACAATTTCGATGGTTTCACATAGAAGCCTGAAGTTGCTGTGTCTTAGGTTGTTTAAGTAGATGAAACAACCAGAAACTTCTGACTTGCGGTTCTCTGACGTGAATGACATGAGATACAGGAATTATGGAATAGTTTGTCCCTGTAAACATTTAAGATTCTTCTATGGATTTTGTTGAGTGACCATTAAATTGTTTTCCAACTTGTCACATGTGTATTCATTTTCTGTCTATAATTGGTTGGAATTTTGGTGTCATAATAAAACTGGTCTTGGGTTTTTTGTGAAAATTTGAGCCCTTCCCACTTTCTACTAGAGCTATTAAAATTTAATCTCAAAAGAATACTGAAAGTACTTAAAAACAATGTAAAAGCCCATATATTTCAAATATCTCATAAATAGATATACCACAACCAGTACTGTTTCATAAGTTTAATTTGCTTTTTTCAGGTGGTTCACAGAACCAGTACACTCAAAGTTTAATTAGGTATTGCAATATTAAAATTTCCCAAAGCCAGTATTCCAGTTCATCAGATACATTCTCATTGTTTTCCTCTAAAATAGAGGGGAATGGAGTGATCTTGTATTGACAGTGATTAGCAGTAATAAGGCTACAACATTAATTGGCAATCCCCAAGAATTCTTTCCTATCATTCAGTGTTACAAGGAGTAGGACTTTGAAGCTGTTCTCTTCTGAAGCTTTCCTGAGCATGTCTTAGTAAAGATTCCAGTTCTGTTTAGCACCCTGAATGGGGGAAAGAGCTTGGATTCACAAAGTTGGACAAATCTAACTTTTAGTATCTAAAGTCGTGGCTTTGACATCTACTTAGCCAATGGAGAAGATACTTCAGTGGGGCATTCCACAAAGAAATGCTATTAAGACTCAGGCTACATCTTGACCAAAATCTAATGAACTGGGGGAAAACAAAACAAAAAAACAGATATTCTCGCAGCTCAAACAGGATATTTTTTAAGTTATAGGAACTGCATATATTGCAATTTGAGATACTGAATAAGGCTGAAATTTACAAATTACAAGGGAGAAAGTTCACATCCCAAGTCTGGGCACTTAGCAGAACCTCACAGTTTCAGGTTCTCTAAGAGCGTGTCACCTTGTTCCTGTTGTAGGAGATGGGGAAATAACCCCCATTCAACAATAGTACCATCCATACCCAGCCACAGGTGAGCAGGAATATTCCCATTCTAGCAGAAGGTGGGGAAGCCAGAGATCTAAGTGAAAGGATAGTACATCACACCAGAATCTCTTGAAACAATGACTGTGGTAAGTCACAAGAGAACAACACAGCTTTTGCAGGTCTGAAGTAACCAGATGTTATCCTACTAGCTTGTGCAGCAATGTTCAGTTATTTCCATAGTTTTGTGGTGTCACTGTAACTGATTTTAGAAGTTTAGGCAAGTATTAACTATAAAGGAGGAGGAAAAAGAAGCCCTTAAAGGTTGAAATGGAAAACTCCCATATCACCACGGCAATATTTCAAACTACCTTTCCACCACCCTCCTGAACTAAGGGGAAGCTAATGTAAATGGATTAAATGAAAGCATTTAAGTTATGGGATACAAGAGGGGACAAAAAAAAAAAGAAATTATCTTCCGGAGGGCAGGCGTCTTGTAGTACAGGCTTCCGTCATTAGGTGAGTGCTCTAGGAACCCATCTGTATCAGTGTACCAGCTGGTGGTGTTGTGAGAGGCTGCATTGGCTAGAGTGAATTTTTTCTTGAAGACTTTCTATGCACTTGCCCATGTCATGATGGGTGATTTACGAGTGCACCTGCCCACACTGTACTGAGGGTTCAGCAGTTCTGGACCCAAAGTGGTATGATCACCATACCCCACCCTCCCTGTTCACTCGGTCACCCTGAGCGACTTTTTTTTCCCCAGATAAAAAAGTCCTCAAAGGGAAACATTTTGCTAATGTGGAAGAGGTGAAACAAAAAAACAACAGAAGCACTAAAAGACATCAAAATCGACGAGTACAGAAACTGTTGAGCAGTGGAGAAAATGTCTTGATAGGTTGCATAAACTAGTTCTTTGAAGGTGACTAAAGTTTAAACATGTAAAAATACATAATTTTTTAGAAATAAATTCCAGTGTTTTTTGGGGGGGGTCCCCCCTCATATGTGAGGGCTGAGGTTTACTCCTTGTATATTCCATATACAGGAACCATTCCTTTTAGAACCATGAAAAAGGATAAGGTCAAAGCCCATGGCAAAATCAGAATCAGATTAAAAAAACAGCCAACACAAGAATAGAATCCATGCCTTCTGTCTTAAGTCAAAGAAACTAGGTTAATTATTCCAGTGAACTGAAAACACAATTTGAGGTTGACAACCATCCCTGCAGCTCAGCTAAGATTTAAACCAGTCCATATGCACGAAAGCAAAGCTCTAATACATCCACGTAAAGAGGAAATCCAGGCAATCACAGATGATATATAGTTGTAAATGTTTCACAGCTAAAACAGTGATGTACAGTGGCTGGAGTCTTTGAGGGATGGTGGTGCTATCATCACTCCAGACGTTTTCTTGAGGTATTATTTCTTGTTCACAGAGTCTTCCAGCTCCAAGGCAGAAATCAGAAGCAATTCAAAGGAGCCGACACTACTATTTTTCCTTCAATTGTTTTCCTTTACATTTATCCTGAGAATAATCAACCAGTTCACATTTCATTATGAAAAAAAAATCATTCTCCCATTGAATAGAAGTATAAAGTTATTATACACGATGATTTTTTCTAAAATTCCATGGGACAAATGATCCCTACATTTCCTGAGGGAAGATTTCAAGACAAAATGGCCAAAGCTGCCACATAATGGAAGTGAAATTTAGGGCTCCGTTTTACATGGGCAGGAACTCCAGAGAGCCCAGAAACCTGACTGAGCTCTGGCTTTTAAGGAGGAGGGGGAGGTGGTTAGCCTTGGTACTGCCCAGATTTATTTCTGTTGCCTTCCACCAAGCCCAGGTTTAAGGTGAATATATACCAGGAAATGCCTGTTTAGGTACGTTCCTTGCATGGAAGGATGCCAGAGACATATTGTGGCTCGGGGAGGAGAGGAAGGGAAGAACAATCAGAGTGATTTTAAACCAATTCCGGTGAGCCTAAGGTTGAATACTTCCATTTTACAGCTACTGAATCTCCTTCCTCCTCTCCCAGTAACATTAGAAAGTCCACACTTGGGAGGACCAGTGATCTGTTTTGTTCACCATTCTGCCTTTGAGAGAAGCATCAAGTTAGCAGGGAGTTTGTGGAGGGAAGCAGATGGCCCCGCGTCTGTATTGCACCAAATGGCCCTGGTGGTTGGTCATTCCTTCTGGGAGGCCTAAAGCACCAAGGACTGTCTTACTCCTCCTGCACCCATGCAGTTCCCACCAGCACCGCTTCTTGGACAAGAACTCCTTAAGTTTCCGATTTACTATAAGAAATGCTTTCTTTTACCTGAGGCTGTGAGGTAGAGCCGACGGGGTGAACATGTCCTTCCTCTTGACTGTATATTTGATGGAACACTATCCTCAGCTTTCATCATTCCAGAACTGGAGCCAACTTTTTAAAAATGTGTCCTCATCTAAATGCCTTTACCCCCTGGTAACTTTTGCTGTTGTCTGGACCTGTATTTTATAAGTAAGGTTGTCTGAAGCGCACAGATAATGGAAGACACTAGCATGGTTCTGTGTCGTCTCCCTGTGCCCTTCCTGATGATGCAGTTGCGCTCTGGGCCACAGCAGCACACTGACCCCGCCCCCTCAGCCGAGGAGTGCCTGCGTTCCTTCCTGAGCGCTACCAGACTCACTGCCGGTCAGCTGCTGATTTTCCTGTGAGTGCATTACTTCACACTGACCTAGCCCGAACCTCCCCTGTCACTTTCCTTAGTATTCACAGTCGGGCTTGTGGCCCTTCTGCAGTTTTTCTTTTTTCTTTTTCTTTTTTTTTTTAAGTCTCTTCTGGTTTACCTTTCAAAGCCTGGAAGTAGTGACATATGATTGCATTGTAATATCCTACTTTCAGGTTATTTATAAAAATCTTAAATGACATTAACCCAAGCATCAACCAGTGGGAACTTCCCCTGTTAACATTCTCTCGAGAAAGATGTTTATTCTGAAGTCTCTAAGCATGACAAAATAACCCCACAATCTCATAGTAACGGATGCTTTCAAAATTGCCTTAGTGAAGAACTTGCCAAAAGTTCTTTAAAAGTCTGAACAAATTAGATCTTGTTCATTCTTGAACAAGTTTCTGTTCATCATCAAAAATCTACAATACACAAGTCCGGCATTATTCCCCATAGGGAAGCCATTTTATCTTTCCTTCAATAGGTCACACGTGATTGAGACTTACTGACACTACTAAATCACTAGTTTACCATCCTGCCAACTCAAGTTGAGTTAGCTGGTGAATTTCTGTCCAGTTAACACAGCCTGAAGTATACAAAACATTACAGATGAAGGTAGAGTGTTAGGGAAGAATTAGGTTTTTTAAAAAAAAGGAGGAAATTGCGCTTTTGGGGGGCAGGGGCAAAACCTAGACAGACTGAAGGGTACTTTTTTAACTTTTCGAGACGCAACAGGTTGAGATGTTTGTTACAGTTTAAAACACATTTTCAGCTCCCAAACCAGGTGCTAAGGAGAGTGCTGGCAGAAAGTCGCCATGCCGGGGAAACGTGTGCTAAGGTCCCCAGGAAGACAGAGGAAATCACCTCCGAGGTACAGCCATGGAAGAGACACGGACGGGACTCCAGCGGGGCACCTGGGGCTCAGAGTCAAGCTCCCTGTTGATCCCTACCATGTCATGCCTTCAACCTTCAGGGTGCGTGCTTTTTTCATGACTTAAATTTCAAATTGTGTTGTAGAAGGGAAAGATAATAAAACTGAGCCATTACTGTTGTTTACTTTCTACCACAGCATCACAATAATGAAAGCAGAACAAAGGAAGCTTAACCCTGAAAAATCTGATTGTATTATCAGTCAAAATGATATGAGCTTGGTTCTCTTTCTAAAACGAGGAGGGTCCCAGTCTCCCTTACTCTTGTGCCTCTGCTGGCTGTTTCCTGTTCCGCTCTCCTGCCATGTCCAGAGCTCAGGCAGAGACAGTTCAGGTCTGCTACAGGAAGCTCTAGGACATAGAATCTTTGGTGCTCTGTGGGTGACTGAGGAGGTGAGTACTTTTCCTTGTTCACACAGGTTGTGGAGGAAGCAAATGTCTCTGTCGTGAAACCACGTGGTGACATGGCCCTACAGTGTGGAGAAAATTCCACCTAGTGTGCAGAGGACCAAAAGGCTTTATCTAGGCAAGACATGGTGCTTCAGCCACACACACAGCTGCCCCCAATTTCCTGGAACGTGGTCACGCTTTGCCCTATCTGCCATCCAAGTTAGAACAGCTGGCAGAAAGGAGTGAGTGAAGCACTCCCAGGTTCCTCTGGCATCCTGAGCCTACTCATTCCATACCGGAGGCTGCCTTCTGTCCTAGGTGGTGGTATTGCTGGTGATCTCCTCTCTCCTTGGCACAGACAGCTGAGCCACTGCTATCAGAGCTCAAAGAGGGGGTTATATTTCCTAATCTCCTGAAGAAGTTTTTCTTTATCCTGGTTGGCATTGGCCAATGCTTGTTTAGTTTCTATCAGTTCCTTTTGTAGGGCAGTCAGTTCTTTCACCTAAGGAACAATAAGTAATTCACAGTTAGTGAATAAGGTAACACACTTTGAAAAAAAAGGGGGGAACACGGTGGAAGAATTCGAGCAGAAAGATCTGTAAGTTTGGCCAATGACCAACAGAACCCAACTAGACTTTTTTCTAACAGCCAATGCCCTCTGCAGAGCTCATCGGGCACAGGGGCAGCAACAGGTGGAATATGTGATCAGCAACCATCCACCTCCAGCTTCCGATTGATGTTCTCTATTCACCATCACCACTTCTGGAGGCTGCTGCTCGGTGACAGACACCCGTCTGTGCACAGCACAAGAAACCGTTTGACCCTTGTGGACTTTATCAGCTTCTGTGATTACAGTCCCTCAGGGTTTATGGGAAAGGTACAGTTCAGTTAAGTCCTCACCTGCTGTCCAAAAGCCTCCCCTGTGGGCACCAAAAACACCTGTTCTCTTGGGGGCTGTCTCTTCTCACTTTTAGATACTTCAGCTGATGTTCTGTCCTGAGCGGCAGCTGGAAAAAAAGTAAAGGTTCTACATGACAAATTGCTGTCAACATGCAGACAATTCCTAGTTGTCACCTATTCCCTTACAGGAGAAAAAAGGCAGAGAAGCCAGGGGGCTGACAAGCCCAACTCACCGCCTACATGGAACACACCATCATCACTCCGCTTCAGCACAACGTGCTCCATGGCCAGAGTGATGGGGACGGGGCCTGGGGACGTCGGGTAGATTGGGGGGATATCATCCTACCGGGAAGAGGAAAAGCGCATGATGCCCCAACCAACTCAGAGCGATTTGGGTAACAACCCGTGCTTCCACCATTCAGTGTCATTGTTTATCCACACATTCTGGCAAGGTATGAGATGCATAACTGAGTCGGTCCCATTCGAGAGATGTGAAACTGAGGATCAGATAAACGGGACTGCATAGTCGTGCTGCATGCCAAACACAAGTTAGGGCTACAGACAAGGTCTCCTGACCTGAACCCAGGGTTTTTTGACAGTAACACCTATTTATGTACTGCTATAACACTGACAAAGAATGCTAATATGCATTTCCTCACTTGATCCTCACCACATTTTACAGTGAGAAGGCAAGAGGTTAACAGCTGTCACTGCCAGAATTCCTTGCCTGACAAAGTCTAGGGTAAAAACCAAAAGTTCCTCTCACCTTTAGGGTGATCCTGGAGTTCAGGAGCTCAATCTGCATGGGAACTACCACTGGAATCTCCTCATCCTCTAAGAAGGGTCCCAGACTATTGAGCACAGAGGTGACCAGCTCAAGGTCACATCCTTGAAGCAACAAATGCAGAAAGCCATTCTTTGTGGCCAGCGGAGAATGAACAGCTGCACCAGGCCCCACCTCAAAGCGAAGGCCCACAGCTGGCCTGATGTGGCAAGTCTTCAAAGCTGAGGATTCTTGAAAGCGCATACCTTTGAGAAGACAGAAAGAAAACATTAATTAACAGGGACTGTTCTAAGCACTTTACATATATTTAATATTCATAACAACCCTATGCCAAAAGTGTTATCAACCTTCTCATTTTAGAGATGAAGGAACTAAGGCACAGAGAATAACTTGCTCAAAGTTACACAACTTATAATAGCAAGGATAAATTTTGAATACAACCTGCCTGATTGCAAAGACTATGGGTTTAGCTACTTTGCTATAATGCCAATGGTGGAAGGGAGATTAAGGACCAAAAAAAGCTGGCCTTACTAATAATGGCTAGCAAAAAGCTCTGAAAACATAGAAACCTCAACTCTGCTAAATTTGAATGTCTCTTCCTTTCTTCAAGTCTTGGTCTTCTCATATAAAGCCAAGTCCCTCTGATAAAGTTAAGCCTCTCTGATAAAGCCAAGCAGGATCTATGCTAACCTCAAAACTTCATGAAGAACAATCTCAGGTGTAGCCAAGGATATGGAGCAACTTGAAATCATACCTCAATAAAGCTGTTTTTAAAGCAAAATAAAAAGACCCTGGCTGGAGTGGCTCAGTGACTGAGTGCCGGCCTGCAAAGCAAGGGATCGCTGGTTCAGTTCCCAACCAGGGCACATGCCTGGGTTGCAGGCCAGGTTCCCAGTAGGGGGCACATGAGAGGCAACCACACATTGATGTTTCTCTCCCTCTTTCTCCTTCCCTTTCCCTCTAAAAATACCTAAATAGAATCTTTAAAAAGAAAAGCAAACAACCTTTAAAAAAAAAAGCAAAAAAAGTAGTATATTTATACAATAGAACAGGGGTGTCAAACTCACTTTCACCGGGGGCCACATCAGCCTCCAGGTTGCCTTCAAAGGGCTGAATGTAATTTTAGGACTGTATAAATGTAACTACTCCTTAACTAGGGACAAGGAGCTCGGTGCTGCTGCCAGGTAGAAACAAGGTGCTGGGCTGGATAAAACAAGGTAGAGGACCTGTACAATAGGTCATGAAGATGAATTATAGCTAACTCAACAACCTAGAAGCATCTAAAGAATATCATGTTACTTGAAAGAAGCAGATCACAAATAACTCAAAACCCTGCAAAGCTAAATAACACATTGATACAAACACATGTGGAAGAATTATAAAGCAAGAGAATGATAAATACAAACTTCAGGATGCCATGATTCCCTTTGACAGCTGAGAGGCAGAAGAACGTTCAGGAGAGGAATTCCCAGGGCTTCAAAGTTAATGGTACTGTTTTATCTATTAAACTAGGTGTTTTATTCATTAAACATGGGTTCATTACATTGTTATTTTTTTATGCCTTACATATATTTCATAATATTTGTTAGTATTTACTCAATGTTTTGAAAAACAATGTTTTTAAGTGAAACATGTAGCACAAGCCCAGATTTTCCCTGTCATCTTTTACAGTACAAATGATAATTCACATCAAAGGACTTAATCTGAATGACAGAAGTTCCCTGGTCAGATATAATTTGACATTAGCTGCCACACAAACAATAAGTGGACCCTATCTTCATGTATAAGCTTAAGGAGCATGCGGGAAATAAACACGGAGAATAGCCTATTGAATGCAAAACTCCAAAAAGAGCTCCCGGAAGCTCCTTGCAAGAAAGAGCTTCGTTGGAGTTCTTTCTCCCCCTAATGGTTACTGGAGAGAAGGGCCAAGGGCTTGGCCAGGGCAGCTGCCTCTGGAGCAGTGACAGGAGCCAGTTAAGCTGTGGCTGCCCCACGCGAATCCCACCGGCTCTCCTGGAATGGTGCCATCCTCACCTGGGCACTGTCCATGCAGAAACTGCCAGAGACCCACGATGCCCAGCTGCTGGAGGCTCAGTTCCTCTGCCTGCAGGGCCACAGTCAGGTCCTCACCACGTACCTCAATCCCAAAAGATATTTCATTCACCTTCAGAACCAGAACTGAGACCTGGAAAAGGAGACTCTCTTAGTTGAGTCCTGAGCTTCCAGCCTAGAGCCTACCCTCTGCAGAGAAGAAAACTGACCCGGTAAAGATTGAGGTCTTCCCCACTGGGTGAGACGAAACTGTTGGCCTCCGGCGAGCCCGGGCCATAACTATCCACAACAGGGCTCCCCTGAACACTAGCGCTGTCCAAGACATTTGGAAGAGATCCTGATGGCAGAGATTCTGGGCCAGACTCTGCATAAGAAAGACAACAAAAGAGTTTGAAAGTCAAAAGCTTTTGTTCAAATATAATTGCTAAAAACAATGACAACTGTAAAAATAACACATTTATGACACAAGACAACTGTAAATATGAAGGCTAACTACATATTTGATGAACTTAAGTGATTACTGTTAATTTTTAAGTGTGATAATGGTATTTTGCCTAATTTTTTAAATGTCTGTAAATAGAAGCAACCCAAGTGTCCATGGATGGATAAATGGATTAACAAAATTGTGAAGAAAATTCTGACATGCTGCAATGTGAATGAAGCTTGCGGACGTCACGTTAAGTGAAACAAGCCAGGCACCAAAGGACAAGCACTGTACGCTTCCACTGATACGAGGCACCTAGACTAGTCAGATTCACAGAGAACGTAGAATGATGGTTCACAGGGGCTAGAGAAGGAGGGAACGACTACTATTTAATGGGTACAGTTCCATTTTTTTTCAAGATGGAAAGATTTCTGGAGATGCTTCGTGGTGATGGTTGCACAAAATCTGAATGTACTTATGCCAACTGAATTGTAGTTAAAAATAGTTAAGATGGTAAATTTATATGTCTTTTATAATTAAAAGTCTGTATTCTCTAGAGATGCATAATAAAAATATTTATGGATAAATGTTATATTGGGGATTTGCTTCAAAATAATATGGGAGGAAGGTAAATGGGCAAAAGTATGTGTGAAAAAAGAATGACCATACATCCTTTTTTTTTCCTCTTATGTATCACTTTATTATTTTTCTTGCTTTAATTATATTTGATTGATTATGCTATTACAGTTGTCCCAATTTTTCCCCCGTTGCCCCTCTCCACCCAGCACCCTGACTCACTCAGGCAATCCTCACACCATAATTCATGTCCATCGGTCATGCATATAAGTTCTTTGGCCGCTCCATCTCCTACACTGTACTTTACATCCCCAAGGCTATTCTGTAACTACATATTTATACTTCTTAATCCCCTCACGTCTCCATCCATATCCCCATACCCACACCCAATCTGGCAACCATCAAAAAACACTCTGTATCCATGGTTCTGTCTCTGTTCTTCTTCTTTGCTTAATTTGTTTTTTAGATTCAATTGTTGATAGATATGTATTTATTGCCATTTTATTGTTCATAGTTTTGATCTTTTTCTTTTTTTTTTTTTAAGTAAGTCCCTTTAACATTTCATATAATAATGGTTTGATGATGATGAACTCACTTAGTTTTTTCTTGTCTGGGAAGCTCTTTATCTGCCCTTGGATTTTAAATGATATCTTTGCTGGGTAGAGCAATCTTGGCTATAGGTCCCCACTTTTTGTGACTTTGAATATTTCTTGCCAATCCTTTCTAGCCTGCAAAACTTCTTTTGAGAAATCAGCTAACAGTCTTAGGGGAATTCCCCTGTAGGTAACTAACTGCTTTTCTCTTGCTGTTTTGAAAATTCTGTCTTCATCTTTAACCTTTGACATTTTAATTATGATGTGTCTTGCAGTGGGCCTCTTTGCATCCATCTTGTTTGGGACTCCCTGTGCTTCCTGGACTTGTGTGTCTATTTCCTTCACCAAATTAGGGAAGTTTTTTTCCACTATTTTTTCAAATAGATTTCCAATTTCTTGCTCTTTCTCTTCTCCTTCTGGACCCCTATGATGCGAATGTTGGGATGCTTGAGGTTGTCTCAGAGGTTGCTTACACTGTCATTTTTTTGTTGGGGGGATTCTTTTTTCTTCTTGTTCTGCCTGGTTGTTTTTTGCTTCCTTATGTTCCAAATAATTGATTTGATTCTCAGCTTCATCCACTCTACTGTTGTTTCCCTGTACATTGTTCTTTATTTCAATTAGTGTGTCCTTCAGTTCTCACTGAAGATCTTTTTTGTGCTGCTGAGGTCCTCACTAACTTCCTTGAGCATCCTTATAACCAATGTTTTGAACTCTGCTTCTGACAGACTGTTATCTCCGTTTTGTTAGTTCTTTTTCTAGAGTTTTGACCTGTTCTTTCATTCAGCTCCCCATTTTGGCAGACTTCCTATGTTTGTTTCTATGTATTAGGTAGAGCTAATACCATGGACATGAACTATGGTGTGGGGATTGCCTGAGGGAGTGGGGGTTCTGTGTGGAGGAGAAAAGGAGGGAAAATTGGGACAACTATATAGCATAATCAATAAAAAAAAAAAAAAGAAAGAAAGAAAAAGAAAAGGGATAATGGTCTCTGCCCTCTTTTCCGCCTGGGAGAAAAATGTCCCCCAGCTTCCGCCTTGATGCCAGACACTTCAGTTTCTTCTTTGCCACTGGTGCCTTTCAAGCTGCTACCCTGGTGCTGGAGCTCAGAGGGAGTGATCTGAATAAGTCCATGTGTGGGTTCTTTAAGAGGAACTGCTTGGGATTCCAGAATTTCTTCCACCACTAAATCCCCACTGGTTTTTGCAGCCAGTAGTTATGGGGACTTCTCTTCCTGGCACTGGAACCCTGAGCTGGGGACCCAGTGTGGGGCTGGGACTCCTCACTTCCAAGGTATCTGTACCACATTTTTATCCATCACATGGCACTAGCCAATTCCGTGTCTCTGCCCCTTCTACAAATTTGAATGAATGTGGCTTCTTTAATCCATAGTTGTCAGACCTCCATTCAACTTGATTTCTGATGGTTCCAAGTGATGGTTACTCTATATTTTAGTTGGAATTTTGATGTCTTTGCGCAAGAAGGTTAGCCGTGTTTACCTATGCCGCCATCTTCACCGAATGCCTCTGTGACCGTGTGTACTTAATATCTGAAGCTAGGTAATGGGAATATGGGGTTTTACTACTTCAATCTGTCTACTTTTATATATATTTGAAATTTTCCATAAGAAGTTAATAATAATAAAACAAACATGGCACTCACCAGCCAGCTTTTTATTTTATATTATTTTTATTTTTTCATTTAGATACTTAAGGGGTGATTTTAAAATCTTGCATTTCACTAAGCTGAAAGAACCAATGTAATTTCCAGTGGTAACTGATCTAATTCCTAAAAGTTATTCATTTTATCATAGACAAAAAGCTCCTGGTTCTTTTCCAATAATAAAATAGTTAGGCAAAAACCAGACAACACACACACACACCATTGACACCAGCCACAAACGAATCCTGCTGCAGCTAGGTAGCTGTAAGACTAATCTCGTTCTGTGTGAAGGTCATGTACTAAACAATAACCTAGAAGATGTGAAGATAAAGCTAGAGTCACAAATCCATTAAATTTCTCGTTTTGGTTTTGGCTAAGAAAATGTCTATTTCATCAAATCTCAGCTCCTTTATTCAGACTGTATCCTGCCAGTCTGAATACAGACATCAGAAATAACCCTTTCCAGCCCTGGCTGGTGTACTCAGTGGATTGAGCGTGGGCTGGGAACCAAGGCATCCCAGGTTCGATTCCCAGTCAGGGCACATGCCTGGGTTGCGGGCCAGGTCCCCAGTGAGGGCCATGTGAGGAGCAACCATACATTGCTGTTTCTCTCCCTCTCTGTCTCCCTCCCTTCCCCTCTCTCTAAAAATAAATAAATAAAATCTTTAAAAAAAAAAAAAAGAAAGAAATAACCCTTTCTGGAGTTCTAGTACGTTGGCTGGCTCTGTTTCCACTTACCAGACTCCAAGAGCATCACGAAGTTATCACTGCCATCACTGTCTACTGAAATCCGGTCATCAGGGCCACTGCTATCCAATGAGACACCATCAAATGACTGCTGAGATACTGTCCTCTTCATGGAAATAAATCGGAATCGAGCAGCACCTCCACTCACTGGGGCTGCCACCCCCTCATCTATCTTGGCCATGGGCTCCCTGTTTAAAATACAAAAACAAAACCCACAGATGTGGCTTCAGAAACACTGTTTCATCCCTTGCAATACCCGTCCCTTTCAGCCCAGACAGTTGTTATATATATAAACTTTGATTTCAACTACTACCTGCTATCGGGGTCACACCATTTTTCAACAGCTGGCCTTTCTAAATCCTCATATTCCAACATTTCAAACTGCACAACCAGCTCAACATTAAATGTCAAGATTATTTAAGGTCATCCCATACAGAGAAGAGATCAACTACCTACATCCCTGTGCTAATGAATGGCACCTGAATCCAACCACATTCATTCCACAAGTATTTACGGAATAACTTCTGTATAGAAGGCACCACACTAGGTACAGGGCAGAGGGATGAGTAAGACATCCGCTGTCCTCAGAAATTTATAATCTAGAAGGAGGGAGGAGACTCATACATAAGTAACATCGTATGGGAGTAAGTTACACACACCAAAAGAGAGGGACAGAGGTGTAAGCCAAAGGCTAGGCAGTATCAAGCGGGGAAAGAAGGAGGAGAAAGGGGCCAAGAGTGGCTTTGTGGAAGGAGACAGCATTTGAGGTGGTCCTTCCAGGACTGTGACAGAGAGAGGGAAAAGGACATGTTATGGGGTAGAAAAAGAGTAAGCAAAGGCACACCAGAAAACAAAGAGTACCTTTAGAAACTAGTAAGTAGCTCAACCCAGCTGGAGCATAAATTTTGTTGGAGAAAGCAATGGAAGATAAAATTAGAAAGGTATAACATAGTGAAGAGAAGCTTCAAAGATTTCTTAATTGTACACTCCTGTTTTACAGATGAAGAAACTGACTCAAGGTCACAGTTAAAGGTTGAATTAAGAAAAACCCAAGTCTACTACCTTCTCGCAAAGTACTTTTTTCATTTTACCACATTGGTTGCAGCCAAATTATAGAAACCCCTAGGTTTTCTGTAAGATTATATATGAAGGTACTTGGAAAACTATAAGGTACAAGGGTTTCTGGGAAATCTCTGTACCTTCTACTCAGTATCTCTATGAACCTAAAGCTATTCTAAAAAATGAAGTCTATTATTTTTTTAAAAACTGTGAAGTGTCATGTAGATATAGCATAATAATTGATTATGCCACAATAAAAATTTCATTTATAAATAAAACATTTAGGGGAATTAGTTGAATTATTTTCCTTTTTAAAAGGAAAAAGCCTGAAGGTTTTAGAGTAGGAAAGAACAAGCTCATACCTACTTTAGGAAGTTTGACCTGGCTTCTTCAAATGAGTTAGAAAGGAAAGACTTCCAATGAGGAATTCAATTAATAGTTTTCTAAAATAGTTGACATGTGGGAACAGACAGAAACAACTGATATGAGGCTCCCTAAGTAAGGGATTCTCTGGGTAGGGTTCAGCAATGTGTGCTTTAACAAGCCCTCTAGCTGATTTTGAAGCATGCAGAAGTTTGAGAATTCCTGCTCTAAGAATTGTAGTCAGAACTGACAAATGACTGGAAGCACAGAGCAAAAATGTTGAACTTGAACGACAGATTGATGCTACCAAAAAAAGGAACTGGTCTGAGGAGAGATGAAAAATTTAGTTTTATATGCATGAGGTTCGAGGCACCCCTGGGATATCCATGTGGAACTATATGCAGTAGATAGTTTTAAAAGAAGAGTAGGGGAGGGAAAGGAAATCAGGACTAAAAATATGGAATATAGCAGTAGTGAGAAAATGGGTACAATAACCTAGAGAAAAAGTGTTCGAAAGCACAGAATGATATAAACCTTCTGAAAGTTTGACAAATGCATCAAGAACCTTAAAAATGGCCCTGGCTGGTGTAGCTCAGTGGATTGAGCGCAGGCTGGGAACCAAAGGGTCCCGGTTCGATTCCCAGCCAGGGCACATGCCTGGGTTGCAGGCCAGGTCCCCAGTGAGGGCCATGTGAGGAGCAACCATACATTGCTGTTTCTCTCCCTCTCTGTCTCCCTCCCTTCCCCTCTCTCTAAAAATAAATAAAATCTTAAAAAAAAAAAAAAAAAAGAACTTTAAAAATGTTTGTAATGTTGAACCCAATAATTCTATTTCCACATTTTTATTCTGAAGATTTAGATTTGCATAAAGAGTAATGTTCACAAAAATAAGAACATTTAACACAGCATCAGTTCTACCTGAGAAAAACTGGAAACATTAAGTGATGGAATGTATGAATAAATTATGATACATTCATTTTCTAGAACATAATAGAGCAATTAAAATTTTCACAAATCCCTCATGAATGGGAAAATATTTACAATAAAATATTAAGTGGATAATATCGGACATTTTCTACACCCTATAGAAATATTATAACCCCACTGTGAAAACAATATTTGTTTTCCTGTGAACACACAAGCATTCACATGGATACACAAATATATGTATAAACATTGGAAGAAACTAGATCCAAATGTAAATAGTGGCTATCTCTAGATAGTATCATAACAAGTGACTTTTATGTTTTCTTCTGTATTCTTCTATTTTCTATATTGTCAACAATATCATGAACATAATCAGTTTTATAATTAATTGTGACCAAGGTGATGAGAACATGGACACCCTAGCCTTGTGGAACAGTTACATTTATAGGATAAAAGGAAGAAGAGAGCAGCCGAGGCAGAAGAAAAGACTCCTCCTTCCCAGGAGTAGCTGCGCGGGTCACACACGCTCAGGGTGAACTGACCGATGGGAATGACTGCCACAGGGGAGCCCAGGGCAAGGACGACTGAGAAGGGCCACTGGCCTGAGCAGTTAGGAAGTCAGTATTGGCCACTGTGTAAAAAAGACCTTGTGTCACACACCTGTCTTTGCTCTTTCCCATCTCTCCTCTTTTCCCATCTCCCTCGCTTAAAAGGTAGCAGTGCATTTGGTGACTGGAAGTCCAGGCTTTCAATCCTCGCCCCACCACTCACAAGCTGTGTGGTCTTGAGCAAGTTTCTTACCTCTCTGAGCCTCAGTTTCCTCATCTGTAAAATGGGGGGTGATATCAGTACCTGCCTTACAGGGCTGTTACAAGAATTCAATGGATTAATATTGTAAGTATTTAAGACAGTGCCTGACACATAGAAAGCACTCAATAAATATTGGCTAGAATTATTATATCATTCACTCTTTTAAGTTTTCCTCTCTCCTCCCTCCTAGAATGTCTATGCCTAGCAGGTTCTAGCACGCCCCCAGGAAATGTTGAAAAACCCACTTAAGACAATCCATCTACACAAAAGATCTACAGCCACTGGTTTTCATACCATGGTCCACAAATCCCAGTGCCCCAGCCATGATTTCCCACAGTTTTCATTATCTTTCCTAAAACCACAAGGCACCCAATGGACAACTCTGTACCTTTCCACTCTACTGACTACATTTCTGTTTTTCTGCTTACTCCCTTCTTATCTCCAGTGCCTAACAGAGAACGGCACACAATAGGGCTCAAAAATTATTGCTGAACAAGTGGATGAAACTATTCCTCCAGCAGATGTTAGTAAGATACACCAAAAAGAACAAATCCAAAGTCCCAGGTTTTTATCCACAACACAGGTCTCATGCACACATTCTCCCTGAGGCCTCAGCTTTTTCAGCTTAAACTAAGAATACAAATATCTGTAGCTACCGCACCAGGCTGCTGTGGGGATCTACTCAAACAAAATACTACACTAGAGCCCACCGAAAAGATAAAATATCACACAGATGCCAGAAATGATTATTCTGATATAGCATGCCTGTATCAGTAACAGCGAATCAGAGAGGAGATAATTTAACCCTAAGCAATAAATGTTGACTTGAAAACTGCCCAAGAACAGCCACAATATGTGGAGGCGTGTGAAAACACACGGGATTTTGTGTTATTTTATTGCAATTTCAGGTTCTTCCCCTATCACAGAATTAGATGCAGCCTGAAAATGAGTCTCTCTAATTGGTGTACCTGTGTCCTCCAAGTAGCCTGAAAATTCCTCCACTTCCCTGCAGGCAGCTCCGAAAACCAAAGGCTTTGCCACATTAAACAGGCCATTTTACACATTCATCTGGACCATACAGTACATCCCAATCTAAAAATGCTCACAGTAAGAGACTCTAAGTCCATGATCACAATTAGGAGGGAGAGATGGGGTGACTGAAGGAGGCAAAGAACCACTCACTTGGCTGGGGGCAGGGACAACATCTTGTGCATGGTGGAGGTCATTCGGTCTCTGCCCAGACTGAAGGCATCTTTAGTCAAAGACACAGCTTC
Source organism: Micronycteris hirsuta (assembly GCA_004026765.1). Classification (NCBI taxonomy): domain Eukaryota; kingdom Metazoa; phylum Chordata; class Mammalia; order Chiroptera; family Phyllostomidae; genus Micronycteris; species Micronycteris hirsuta. Next base: position 86,328 of record PVJI01003407.1, read on the forward strand.
CTTGGTGAGGTCCATGGTGGCATACAGAGCCTCCTTGGTGGCATCCTTGGTCATGTGAATAGCATTTGACAATTCTCCCTCAATGTTCTTCAAGGGCATAAGCTCACCCTGCCCATTCACAGTAGTATCCCTAACACCTGGGGACTTCAGGGCAGCTGGTGAGCTGGATGCTCCAGCTCTGCTCAGTTTCTTGGCCTGTAGGGAATCGACTGCCTCATGGCCCTTCCCTGCCAACTGCTGTGCAAGAGAATCTGAGTCCTGCAGTTCTCCATTGCGATGGAGAGGCAATGGCCTATCCTGAGATGCATCCAGATTTTCAATGCCACTATCCTCCAGAACCTTCTCAGGGCTTGCTGGGACGTGGTCTGAGGAGGCATCGGACTTCAGCTCCCGATCCTCTGAAGGAGACAGCTCCGAATCTATAAGGCTAGTGGTATCTGAACCTGCAGTGTCAGCTTCCGCAGCACCAGGGGCAGGATGCATGAGCAGAGCCACCTCAGCAGTAGGGAAGAGGACCCCAATGCAAGCTGTCTGGTCCCGCAGGGGAGACCCAGTCATGGCCTCTGTGTCCTTAGTCAGCTGCTCCTGAAGACCCTGTAGCACCTCCTTCAGGCGGAGCAGAGCCAAGTACTGGTAGTGGTCAAGCCTCACACAGACATGTTCAGGGGAATGTACAAGCATGTGCACATCTGCCACATCCTCCAGCTCTGTCGGGGGCTCTTTTTTGTCCACATCACCACTGCCTTCTCTCAGAATGTCCATGTCTTCTGTAAGGCCTGACAGGGTTTTCAAATCATGCTCAGTTTTTGACCTCAAATGGGACACAGTGTCAGAGGCAAGGGCCTCAGACTGAACGGAACTGCCAAAGCTGGCTGAAGGTTTCAGCCTCCCTTCTGCAGCCAAAAGGAGCTTTCGTGCCTGGGCTTGCTGCCAGCGAAGGGGTAGGCAGGCCCAAATGGACAAGGGAAAGGGAGCCACAAAATTCAAGGTATGGCCTTTGAAGTTCTCTGTTCCCTCAAAGTCCAAGGAGATCTGGGGGAAGTGGATGGACCAGAGATCCTGGGAAGCCTTAGGCCTTTGGGGAGGTAGGGTATTAGAATGAGGAAGGCTGGACTCCATCTCGAAGGCATGATGTGAAAAAAGCACGTGCAGAAGACTGAAGCCACCTGGAACCCTGGGGAACTGAACATAATTGGAATGAAAGAACTCAGCAGCATCAAAACCCTGGAAGAGGCTGCGGAGGTCTAGACAGCCACAGTGTGGGGCATGACGTGTATTGGTGGCAGTCATGCCTGATGCAGAGAAGACAAGGGCCTGCGGCCGATGCAACCCAGCTTGCTCTCTCTTCTCCAGCGGGAAGCTCACCTTCAGAGAGAAAATGAAACCCAATTCAGAATGGCCATTTGAGTATCTCTACCCCCACCATTAACACACAATGAAAGACCATTTGGGCTGCAACAGGAGAACTGCATCTGTGGCTGTCAAAAGGCAACAAAAGTCCCGCTCTCTCCCTACCTTCAACCAGAAGGCATCCAGTCGGATGTCCAAGTGTTCATCTTTCTGGCTTGAATTTTCCAGTTTGTAGATAGCTTTGAACTGCTCCAAGCTACGGTACAAATCCAGGCAGAAGAGGTTTCCCCAGAGCAAGCTGACAGGATCCATAGTAAATGTCAGACCATTTAACTGAATGTAGAGATTGGGACAGGGAACTGGAGAGCAGAGAAAAAAAGAATCCCCATGTACAAAGTAGCAGTCTGACTTCTGCTTACCAGCTGATATTCCTTATACTACCCAGAGAGCAAAGTTACACATTTATACAGGGCAGAGTTTTTCACAATGGTGTGCTAAACTAATTCAAACACTAAACTCCTAACAACAAATGAGAATATAAGTAGTAGCCCCAAGTCTGACAAATGGGACGGACATGCCTGGACAGTAAGAAATGACCAGTTCCAGTGCTTACCTGGAAGCTCCTGATTATCAGGGAAATAATATTCTGTGAATTCAATATGAATGGCAGAGACCTGAGTGGGTAGGTTGTGAAGTCTCCGACTGCAGGAAAGGAGCGTAGATGGCCTCTTGCTGGGCTGGCCGGCTGTGGAGACCTGCGCAATCACAAACTGCCGTGAGCGTCTATGCTGCACCCAGGACAGAATTTCCTCAGTTTCCTCTACTATCCATCCAAAGTCTGTCCCAGGGAGCACAGTGCTCTTACACATATTTCACACATATCCAGACATTCTCACACCTGCCTAATGCTATCCACAAGTTCATTTTTTCAGAGGAAGGTTTGTACAGTTTGCAGTAGGGTATTCAGAGGAAACTGGGGGAATCTCAAGTCCTGATCTCAGTAGATATGCTCAGAAGGAAACAGAAGGAACTGTCCACCCACCCCACCCCCTTCCAACCACATTTCCCCAGGTCCTACACTCCTCACCTGGTGGATGTCCAAGTCATCCACTCGTATTAGCATGCAGCTAGAGCGTAAGCGATTCCATGCTGGAGGCCGAAAGCCAGCCTGTCGGCCTTGAGAGGGGCTTCTCTCAAGAGGGTTCTTTTGAGGACTAGAGAGAGAATCTAAATAAAAATGAAAAGGTGGGGAAGAATCAAACACATTCAACTTGTTTTATTCATAGAATTAGGAAGTAAAAATCCTAATTAGGATTATAAAGTAATGATCCTAAAATCATTAATGCTACAATATATATAGAAAAGACATCTTAACACTGTCTAGCTTCTGGATAGAACTCAAAAATTGTATTCTCCTTAAGACCAGGGCAACACCCTATTGAACAGAGGTGATGACAACCTCTCTCAATACTGCAGCCATCTCTGAGGACAAACATGACTCTATAAAGAAAAAAGTCATCCAGTCAAGATGGAGGCATAGGTAGACATGCTTCGCCTCCTTGAACAACCATAAGAAAGATCACAGTTAACCTCAAAACAAAAAAACACCCAAAACTTCCAGAAGATTGAACTGTATGGAAGTCTGACAACTGAAGATTTAAAGAAGCCATATTCATCCGGATGGGTAGGAGGGACAAAGATGAGGAGCCAGGGTGGAGAGGACGCAGTGTGGCGGCAGCCAGCAGAACGAGCGGTCTCACATTCATGTGTGGAAGGTAAAAATCCGGAGGGATACCTGAGGAGCAAGGAATCCCAGCCCTAGGCCAGACCACATAGCCCAGGGTTCCAGCGCAGGGGAAATAAAACCTCATAACTCCTGGCTATAAAATCCAGTGGGGGTTGGGGTCAGGGGAAGAAAAATGCAGGTCTCTCTGGAAAGTCTATTTAAACAGCCTGCACAGTCCTAGAATGTATGCAAACCCACCTACTCTGGGAACCACACCAGGGCAGCAGCAGAATACAGGAAGTGGGTGAAATGACTGGAAATAGGGCAAGTGCAGAGCAAGCCTCAAGCAGCCAGGCAGCAGCACTGAATACAGAGCCACAAAGCAGTGAAGCAAGTTGCCCAGCGCTGGTGAATACCTAAGACTCTGCCCCATACAGCTTACCAGGTGTGCTAAGACAGGGAATCAAAGCAGCTCTACCTAATACACAGAAACAAACATAGGGAGGCTGCCAAACGAGGAGACAAAGAAACATGGTCCAAATGAAAGAACAGAACAAAACCCCAGACAAAGAACTAAATGAAATGGAGATAGCCAATCTATCAGATGCAGAGTTCAAAACACTGGTGATGAGGATGCTCAGAGAACTCACTGAATATGGGAAAGGCATAAGGGAAGAAATGAAGGCTACACTAAGTGAAATAAAGAAAAAACCACAGAGAACCAACAGTGAAGAGAAGGAAGCCAGGGTTCAAATCAATGATTTGGAATATAAGGAAGAAACAAACAGTCAACCAGAATAGAATGAAGAAACAAGAATTCAAAAAACCGAGGAGAGACTAAGAAGACAATGGGACATCTCCAAAAGTGCTAATATCTGAATCATAGGGGTTCCAGAAGGAGAAGAGGAAGAGCAAGAAACTGAAAACTTATTTGAAAAAATAATAACATAAAACTGCCCTAATTTGAAGGATATAGACATACAAGTCCAGGAAGCACAGAGAGTCTCAAACAGGGTGAATGCAGAGATGAAATCAGCTGATTTTTCTTCTTCTTTTCTTTTTAGACTTTAATTATTTACTTTTAGGGATAGGAGAAGGGAAGGAGAAAGGAAGAGAAACATCAGTGTGTGGTTGCCTCTCACATGCCCCCTATTGCGGACCTGGTCCACAACCCAGGCATGCGCCCTAGACTGGGAATAGAACCAGCAACTGTTTGGTTCCCAGGCCGGCACTTAATCCACTGAGCCATACCAGGCAGGGCTATCACCTGATTTTTCAAAAGAAACTTTGCAGGCTAGAAGGGACTGGCAAGAAGTATTCAAAGTCATGAAAAGCAAGGACCTACATCCAAGATTACTCTATCAAGCAATGCTATCACTTAGAATTGAAGGGCAGATAAAGTGCTTCCCAGACAGGTAAAGCTTAAAGAGCTCATCATCACCAAGTCCTTATTATATGAAATGTTAAAGAGACTTATTTAAGAAAAAGAAGAAAATCAAAACTATGAACATTAAAATGACAACAAACTCACAACTATTAACAACTGAATCTAAAAAACAAAAACAAACTAAGCAAACAACTAGAACAGGAACAGAATCAGAGAAATGGAGGTCACATGGAGGGTTATCAGCAGGGAGTTGGAAGGGGAGAGAGGGGGGAAAAGGCACAGAAAATAAGTAGCATAAATGGTAGGTAGAAAATAGACTGGGGGAGGTTAAGAATAGTACAGGAAATAGAGAAGCCAAAGGACTTATATGCACAACTCATTGTGATGAACTAAGGGAAGGACTGCTCGTCAGAAGTGGGGACCAGGTGGAGGGGGGCAAAAGGGGAAAAACTGGGACAAACTGTAATAGCATAATCAATAAAATACACTTTTAAAAAAAGAAATTAAAAAGTCGCTAGTGACTCTCCATGGGACAAGGAGGGGATAATTGGCTAGGAATAACATGAGATGACTGGTTAGTCCAGTGCCCTATCCCACTGGATATTCACAGGTAAATGGCCAGAGGCTAAGCAACCAGAGCCCTCCAGCTCCTCACGACCCCACCTGTTTTCCTCCCAGAGGGAGAGTCTGCCCCTAGGTGCCAGGGAGGTTTCAAACCTGTCTCTTCATGCCACTTCTCCATTTTATTCTGAAATTCCATCACCAGTTTCTGGGCCCACTGGCCTCGGGTCTCCATGGCTTCACAGTGTCGTACCCAGTGTTTGCAGCTATCACCTGTACAACACAGAAAGCAAAAAGATTCTAGTCCAAGACTGTGTTCCAATGTTCCATTTTTTCCTCTCCATTGGTATAGTCATAGTTCAGATTCTGATTCCCTCAGCCTCAATCCAGAATTCTCTGGGAAAAGTAAAAATTATCCAGTGAGAGCATTTAACTTATTCTGGATTCCATATGTGATTTTCCCCTAAGGTTCCTAAAGGACAGCTTCTGACTGCTGCCACCTTTGACTATAGAGTATGAGAAAGGCTCTAAAACCAAAGGAAGTAAGGGGAAAAGGGCAGAATCAAAAGCAACATCTCAGCTCTAGCTGGTGTGGCTCAGTGGATTAAGTACCAGCCTGTGAACTGAAAGGTCGCCAGTTCAATTCCCAGTCAGGGAACATGCCCGGGTTGTGGGCTGGGTCCCCAGCTGGGGGCGTAGGAGAGGCAACTAATCAATGTTTCTCTTGTACATGGATGTTTCTCTCCCTCGCTTTCTCCTTCCCTTCCCTTCTGTCTAAAAATAAATAAATAAAAATCTTAAAATAAAAATATAATAATAAAAATAAAATCTAAAAAAAAAATTTTTTTAAGCACTCTCAAGGCTCTGTCTCCCCTCCCTACTTCCTCTCAACAGTGATAAAAAATCATCAATAATAGACGCTGAAAGTTTCCAGAAGATGTCTTCTTGAAGAGGCCTATTTCCAAACCTCATGTGCTGCAAGCCCTCGCAGTTTCCTGTGGGGCATTCAGGGATGAACCTAGGGATCTGCTTTCAATACCTGGGCCATGCTAGAACTTCCCCCGTTCAGAATTCTCATACCTGCCCTGTGGAAGGGATAGTAGTCAAATGCCATCTTGCGGAAGGTAAGCTGCATGGCACCACCCATGAGTCTGTTTGCAGAGACACCTATAAAAGAAAGATAAAGGAGCTAGCAACAAAAGGAACAAAGAAGACTAAACACCTCTTGAAGCATAAAAGTTTTCTTGAGGATCTAATACACAGTACACCTAGAAGATCATGATATCAGGTGATTTTCAAGACTGAGTCCCTCCTCTTTTGAGTTGCAACAGTCCATGGACACGCTCTAAAAGATCAAAATAAGTATATTCCACTGTCTCTATATATAGCTGCCAAATTTCCAGAAAGGCAAAAGAAACTGCAAAAATCAGGATTCAGGACCTCCAATCCTAAGTCTCCCACAAACACACTCTACAACCTTGATTGACTGATTCTCCCCAAACTAGCAATACTATCCCGGAGAGGCATAAGTCAGATTCCTCAAAAAACAGGACATATATTATTTCCTTTCATATTTAAAAAAAGATTCTAGTGCCTCAGAGCAAAAGCTGTGATACTAGAAAAGCTTTAACTGCCCAAAGTACCATGTAATACTAAAAGTACTAAATTAATAAGAGCACTATAAAATAAACATACAGAGTATTATAGGTAAATTGGAACTTGCAGCAATAAATCTAATATTGTATTAACTTCCGGTCAAGATGGTGGAATAACCCATGCCATCATCTGTGGGAAGTGCTCCCATCTTCCCACAACCATATCAAAATTACAATTAAACTACAGAATAATCATCAGTCCGAACCATCTGAAACCTAGCTGAATTAAAGTCTTACAACTGGGGGTGTAAAGAAGCCACATCGAGACCAGTAGGAAAAGCAGAGATGCAGAACAGGCTGGTCCTACATCCACATGTGGTGTTAACAATTGTGATGTCTCAGCTGTGAAGGTCCCCCTTGAGGAGTAAGAGGTCCCAGCCCCACACCAGGCCCCCAAGCCCAGGGTTGCAGTGCTGGGAAGTTAAGTTCCCATAACTTCAGGCTGTAAAAACCAGTGGGGATTGAGGCTGAGTGAGACTGAGGGCTTCTGGAGTCCCAGGCTGTGGGAGTTCTTTCCACACGCGTGGAAACATGCAGCCCCAGGAATCACGCGTGTCTGAGCTCTACTCCGCATGAGAAAAAAATCATTCCTGTGTGGGCAAGTGTGAATCATGTCGGTGGAAAAGGAATTCTCTAATAGGAATTTGGCAAAAATGTATCTTAAGAAATTCTCTGACTTGCTGAGTCTCTCCCTCCTGGAGTCAAGAGACTTAAGTTAATGAGTCCATGAAATTCTTCTCTGTCTCAATGTTTTATGGTCCTAAGAGTTAACAGCCCTAGTTAGCTTACCTTCAATTTACTTGTCTCCTGTTTAATGTACTACCCCGGTCCTGTCTGCCACCGGACCAGAATTTACAACCTAATGCTCTGTACCCTAAATGTTTACCTTACTGAGTAAACCTACCCCTTATCTATTCCCTTCCCATATATCCTCACGACCTTGCTGAAGACCCCTGTTCTGCATAAGTTCATGAATAATCAATCCAATGTAAATGTGTCCTAAACTTCTAATAAAAAGCCCGGCTGAGCTACGCCCGGGGTCTTTTGAAGATGGAGCGAAAGACCCATGGCTCCGGACTCTTTTCTCCCAGCATGTCTCGGTGTGAGATTCTTTTACGCATTCGGTTATGGTCACCCACAGATTTTGCCAGATGAAATCCCACCGACAGATGGCGCCCAACATGGGGCCTGATAGGCTATGAGCCAGACCGGAAACCCCCCACTCTAAGGAGGAAAGAAACTGCCCACGATTGTCCTGATAAGTAGGGTTCCAGCGACGTCAGAGTCGTTCCAGGGCGGGAAAGAGAGAGACGGTACGAAAACATTTTATAGCCACATTAATTTTAATAAATAAATATTACCAAGTAATTATAAAAGAAAAGATCGCTTTTCTTCTCTCTCAGGCATCTTTGCCGAATAGGTTAGGAGAGTAAGAACCGAGATCTTTTCATTTAAGCAGCTTTAGAGGCAAAGTCTAGCAGGTTTCTCTGCAAACTGCTCTTTAAACTTTTTTTTTTCTTCTAATCCTTCCTCCCACAGACTGCTCTTTGTTGGCAGGAGCCCCCGCCCCTCTCTCCTCAGGCCTAGCAAACAGCGTGCTGCGTGGGGTAGAGAAGGGGTAGAGGGAGGAAGCAGCAAATAGAGAGAAAGCGACGGACAAAGAAAGAGAATACCAGGCGGCAGAATTTAAAAGCATAGCTGTTTTAACCTGCTGCGAAACAGAGAGAGAAAGCACCAGGCAAAGGAAGGGAGCAATGACTTAAAATTCCGCTCCCCCGACTCCATAAAAAATTTCATCCATAATACACCTAGCTAGCTCAGTAAGAATCTTAGCACAGGCGGCAAAACTTAAAATCACTGCTGTTCTAAATCCAGCACTTCCCGTTTAGGTCAGAGAGTAACAGAGAAAGTCTCACTCCATACTTTACCCCAAACCCCGCCCGCTAGTAAAACGGCAGCTAGCTGCTCCGGCAGTGGGGGCAGGGCAAACTCCCACACCAGGCTGTTCCTCTTAAAGAGCCCAGGTGTGGACTTACTCTGACTCACTCCCTCTGAGCTCCAGCACTGAGGGACAGCTCAAAAGGCACCTGTGACTTACAGGGAGAAAGTGAATTGTCTGGCATCAGGGTGAGAGCTGGGGTGGAGGGCAGCTTTCTTCCAGACAAAAGTGCTGGCAGAGGTCATTGTTCCTTTGATGAGCCCTCTCCCACAGAGCCAGCAGACAGGTGCCATATCTGAGTCTCCATCAACCTGGCTCTCACTAGTAATTCCCTGGGACCCCACCCCATCAAATTTGCAGGCACACCCAAGCTACTTCCAGTAGCTTTTCCATGCAAAGTGCCTGTCTTGGCTCATGCTTCAGTTTCCTAAAATCCCTCAAAGAAGCAACATCTGGCCTCAGCATGCCCCATACCTCTTGCTAAATGGCCTCAGGCCTGGCACTAGCAGCAGCCAGCCTTGGTTTTCAGCTTGGCCTCACCTGGACACCTCTGGCACAAGTAGAAGCCACCTGCAGATTCCTCTGTAGCTGAAGCTGCGTGGCCCCTGGCAGAACACAGGTGGTGGCTGACCTTGGCCTGCATCTCCAGAAGGCCCCAGAGCCAGCACAACCAGTGGACTGCTTCAGACTACCACCCAACCACCTCCATAGCGACACACTGAAGGGCAGACTTAGTGGGCACCAAAGCCCCACTAAAGTAAGTCCTGCTCTGTGGGGTGGGTCCCTAAACAGCTAATCCTCCATGGTGGTTGGTGGTCGCAGCCAGGCCTTGCAGCCCATCGGCCTGGGGGTAAATCCCTCCCATTGATGTGCCAACAGCAATCAAGGCTCAACTACAACAGGAGGGTGTACTCAGCCTGGGGCGGGGGGTGGGCACACCTAGAGTGCCCAGCTTGGGGTGACTGGGGAGACTGTGCCGCTGGACTCTACAGGACACTTACTACATGAGGTAGGTGTCTACCAAACCCAGGAGACGTAACAGCTCTACCTAATACTTAGAAACAAACACAGGGAGGCAGCCAAAATGAAGAGACAAAGAAACATGGCCCAAATGAAAGAACAAAACAAAACTCCAGAAAAAGAATAAAGTGGAGACAAGGAATCTACTAGATGCAGAGTTCAAAACACTTATCTCTTCAACTAGATTCTAAGAACTGTAAGAGCAGGGACTACTCTTCTGCACGCATGTAATGTCTGACCCGTGTTCGGCCCTTCCACTTTGTCCCTCACCAGCATAAAGGGAAACACCACGAGATCCTCTAGGTATAAGCTGGTACACCTACAACCCGGAGGATCTTTTCCAACCAATCTACATCTCACAAGTTTTGGACAAATCAATATCCTACCAAGAAATACACCTATACCAGTATATCTGTTTCTCAACCACTTTTTCATAATTACCCTCTCTAAGGAGCCTTTTTACACATTTTTCCCTAATTGTCCCCTCCATAAAATTTTAATACCTCAGATATACTGTATATGTTTATATTCTATATTTCTATCTCTGTTTCATACATAAAAAGAATAAATATAAAGCTTATTGAGGAAAGGTTAAGAAAGACTAAATTTTCTTTCAGTTAAAAGTTAAATTAAAAAATTTAAAGCTAATATTTAATTTGATATTTGCTGAGTTATTTTTTTAATTTTATTTATTTATTTTTAGAGAGGGGGAAGGGAGGGAGAAAGAGAGGGAGAGAAACATCAATGTGTGGTTGGCTCTCACATGCCCCCCACTGGGGACCTGGCCCTCAACCCACACATGTGCCCTGACTGGAAATTGAACCAGTGACCCTTTGGTTCGCAAGCCAGCACTCAATCCACTGAGCCATACCAGCCAGGGCTTGCTGAGTAATTTTTAATGTAATTATTTATATAAATTATAATTTATCAAATTACATAAGCAAATTTTCTTTTTATATAAATATATAACAGCAATATAATCAAATGTTTAATTATTCAAAGTTATTTTTAGCAAAATAAAACCGAGAATTTCAAATTAATTTCATTAAAACTAAATTACCTTAATTTTAACCTTTGCTTGATATGAAAAAATAATCTTTAACTTAACTAGCTGCTAGATATTAATTCAGATATTGTATTTTTTCTTTTTAGCACTTGACTAAATGATGGGTTGAATAAGATTTGTAGAATTAAATAATAAAATATAAGCTATGTTATTTAGTCCTCAAATCACAAAAGTACTGAGAACGAACACAAACACCACTGACAAGGCAGCCAGTGCCAGCCAACAGGCGCATGCGGGCCGTCTCTCACCTTAGGCTCTACGATCAAGCAATCAATTGAAAGAAAGTCTTCTAATCACAGCCATCTGTTCACCACAGTTTGCAGTACTGAGCTCCCCTATACTTGTGTACCTTTCATGAATTCAACATCAATGCTACTCATGTGATAGCCAAGCAAACCCAATGAGAGAAATTAAACACTGAGGAATGAAACCTTGTCAGACAGGATTAAGCTTTGGAGGACCACAAACCATTGTTACTATATAAGACTCTTTCACCACCCACAAAAGAACCAATTTCCAATGTCCAGAGTAGGCAAATATCAAGAAAGAAAGTAGATCGGTATGTGCTTAGGGCTGTGAAATGGGAGTGACAGCTAATGGTTACAGGGTTTCTTTTGGGGGGACAAAAATTCTTCAAAATTGGATTATAGTGATGATTGCACAACCCCATGAACACACTAAACAATGACTTGTATATTCTAAATGGGTGAACTATATAGTATGTGAATTATATTTCAACACAGCTGTTCAAAAGAAAAGAGTCGATTTGCACCTGTGCGGGGGAAACATCCCAGTTAAAATGCATGCGTCAGGCAACTGGAATGAGGGTTTCACAGCCATGCTCCCTCTACTGAAGTTACTTGGAACTAAAAGAACAGCAAACTACATAGACTGAGCATATAGAAACAGGATCTTGAAATCAAATATAATTACCAATCACCAACACACTTAATTGTAAACACATAATTATATATGAGACATAAATGATAGTGGGCATAAATGGTTAATTATAATTCTGCAATGAGCTGGTGAAAAAAGATGGCCTAGATTTAAGAGACAAAGTTTTGGGCTCACAGGCCTTATCCTGAGAGAAAACAGTTAAAAAAAGTCAGGTGACTCTCTTTCCCATCAACCACCAACCTCCCCTCAAGCCGCTGAAGTGTGAGATGCTCCAGTCTGATTTCTTTTATTGAGATATAATTGATATATAACATTACACTGATCTCAGTTGTACAATATGACAATTAAACATCTGTATATATTCCAAAATGATCATCACAGTAAGTCAAGTTAACACCCATCACCATAGTTACAACATTTTTTCTTGTTATGAGAACTTTTAAGGTCACTTTCAAATAAACAATACAGCCACCACGCTGTGCATTCCATCTCCATGGCCTATTTACTTTATAATAGGTCAGCACCCTTTGACTCCATGCATACATTTCGTCCCTTCCCTCTGGAAACCACCAACCTATGAGTCAGTATTTTTGGTTGCTTTTTAGATTCCACATTTAAATGAGATCATATATTATTTGTCTTTATCTGACTTGTTTTCGTTAGCATAATATCCTTAAGGTCCATCCATGTTGTCACAAATAGCAGAATTTCCTTCTTCTTTATGGTTGAATAATATTTCATTGTACGTATATATTTGTGTATGTGTGTGTGCCTTTAACCATTCATGGATCAACGGATTTTTAGGTTGCTTTATCAATTTTCTTTATACACTCATCCATCAGTGGGCATTTAGGCTGCTTCTGTACCTCAGCTACTGTAAATAATACTGCAATAAACATGGGGGTGCAGATATCTTTTGGGGTATTTTCATTTCCTTAAGCTAAATACTCAGAATTGGGATTGCTAGATCATATGGTAGTTCTATTTTTAATTTTCTGAGGAACCTCCATACTGGTTTCCATAGTGGCTGTACCAATTTACATCCCCACCAACAGTGCACAAGGGATTTTTCTCCACATCCTCATCAATACTTAATTCTTGTCCTTTTGATAATAGCTATTGTAACAGTTGTGAGGTGATATCTTAATGTGGTTTTCATTTGCATTTCCTTCATAAGCAGTAATGCTGAACACCTTTTTATGTACCTGTTTGCCATCTGTGTGTCTTCTCTGGAAAAATGTCTGCTCAAACCCTCTGCCTTTCTAACTGGGTTGGTTGGGTTTTACTGTTCAGTTGTGTTATGTCTTGGGTGTTACCCCTTATCAGATACACGATTTACAAACACTTTCTCTCATTTGGTAGGCTGCTTTTTCATTATGTTCATGGTTTCCTTTGGCGTGCAGAAGCTTTTTAGTTTGATGTAGTCCTACTTGTTTATTTTTGCTTTTGTTGCCTTTGCTTCTGGTATCAAATTTTAAAAAAAATCATGGCCAAGACCCCTGTCAAGGATCCAGTTTGATTTTAAGAGGCAGTACTGCCGTAACACAAGCCAAGCTGTCCCTAGTGACCTACCCAGTTTCCGGTGCTTTCATCCCCGATACCGAGGGCAACATGAGCACGTCAGTCTGGGGCCCCAGCATCCAGGCTACAGTGTCTCTTAATGAGAGAGAAGGTAAATGGAGCCTTCAAGGAGTCTCTATAGCAGCACTGTGCAAAGGAACCTTCTGTGATGATGGACATCTTCTGTGATCTACAGGTTATACTAAGTACTTGAAATGTGGCTGGTGCAAATGAGGAACTCATTTAATTTTGTTTAATTTTGATTTAAATAACCACATGTGGCCAGTGGCTACCATACAGGACAATTCTAAAGCAATACTGTCCAACGGAAATAGAATGTGAGCCACAAGCAAGTTTAAATTTTCTAGTAGCCACATTAAAAAGAAGTTTTTTAAAAAGTGAGATGATTTTAATAATACATATTTTGTAAATCAATATACTTAAAATATTATCATTTCAACATGTAATCAATATGAAGATAATCATCAAGATAGTCCACACTGTGTTTTTGTGCTGTATCTTCAAAGTCCCGTGTGCACCTTACACTTGCAGCGCGTGTCGGTTTGGCGCAGCCAGTGTTCTAAGTGGCCAAGAGCTGCGTTGACAGAACGACGCAAGAGAGTCTTAACGCCCTTTCTGCACCACCTAGTTCTCCCTTCCTCTTTCTCCCTAAATCCAAGGAGCAGAGTCAAGTCACAAGGACTCTTCCTCTTCCTGCTCCTTTAGCGTCATGTACCACACCTGGGTATAGTAGGCTGAGAGTTATCCCCCATCTAAAAAGATTTCATCTAAAACATCCATAAATTCCACCAAGTAGAGTAATTTAGTTTAATAAATAAATGGGGGCTGCAAGGAAGCCTACAGTCACTCACATCACAGTGTGGATTAAAGAGCCCTGCCACATGGAGAGAACAGTGCTCTACACCCCTCATCCAGCAAGAGGGTGAAACTCTCAATGATGTACTCTAAATGAAGACTTCTGAAAGGATTAAAAATAAAACTGCAGCCCTGGCTGGTGTAGCTCAGTGGATTGAGCGCGGGCTGGGAACCAGAGGGTCCCGGTTCGATTCCCAGTCAGGGCACATGCCTAGGTTGCAGACCAGGTCCCTGTGAGGGCCATGTGAGAGACAACCATACATTGCTGTTTCTCTCCCTCTCTGTCTCCCTCCTTTCCCCTCTAAAAATAAATAAAAATAAAATCTTTAAAAAAAAACAACTGTTCTTTTAAAAATAAAAAAAATAAAACTGCAACAAAAACAACAACAACAAAAACCAAAGCCCTTATAGTAACACTTAGAAGAAACCACCACCAAATAAAATAATAATTGTTTTAACACAGAACTTCCAAAATGAATGGGTGGCAAACCAGTGAGCAATTTATTTCCTCTGGTGGCAAAAGCAATCCTTATGCTGCCGCTGTAACTTTCAGCTTTCCGAGTGGGAGCAGAGGGGAGCTGAAGTCACCTCAAGACCAAGAAGAGCCAAGCAAGAGAGGCAATGCTGCCTGGTGCCTTGGGAAGAAAAGGTAAGCTCCCCCAAGGAAAGTTAGTCTAGGTCTCATTAAAAGGCAAACATGACCTTCAGAGAAAAGACAGCAAGAGATAAATCTACCATATGAGAGCATGTAAAACCAAGAACTGGTAGCAAAGGGAAGTATAGTGGAATAACATACAGAGTACTAAAGAAAAAGGCACCCACCCTGGCTAGTGTGACTCAGTGGATTGAGTGTAGGCCTGCAAACCCAAAGGGTCGCCAGTTCAATTCCCAGTCTAGGGCACGTGCCTGGGTTGAGGGCCTGGTCCCCAGCAGTGGGCAGTGAGAGGCAACCACACATTGATGTTTCTCTCCCTCTCACGTTCCCTTCCCCTTTCTCTAAAATGGATAAATAAAACCTTTAAAAAGAAAAAAAAGAAAAAAGGCATCAGAATAATACTTAAGAGACTTCTGGCCAAGATGGAGGCATAGGCATACATGCTGTGCCTCCTTGCACAACCAAAAGAAGGACAACAACAAATTTAAAAACAAAAAAACAACCAGAACTGACAGAAAATTGAACTGTATGGAAGTCCAACAACCAAGGAGTTGAAGAAACATTCATCCAGACCAGTAGGAGGGGTGGAGATGGGCAGCTGGGTGGCGAGGACTCACAGAAATGCAGCAGCTGGAGGACCAGGGCAGCCAAGGCAGAGTGAACTGGGCAAGGTAGTGGCTTGCAGACTGGGGGGTCCCACATTGACATGCAGATAAACCCAGAGGAACAACTAGGGAGTGAGATAGACTGCACAATTCAGGGTTCCAGTATGGGGAAATAAAGCCTCAAAATCTCTGACTGAAAACTCCTGTGGGTGTTCAGGAGGCAGGAGAAACTCCCAGCCTCACAGGAGAGTTCACTGGAGAGATCCACAGGGTCCTAGAATGTACACAAACCTGCCTGCCCAGGGAATCAGTGCCAGAAGGGCCCAATTTGATTGTGGGTAGCTGAGGAAGTGACTAAAAATGGGCAGAGAGCGGAGCAAGTGGCACTGTTCCCTCTTGGACCCCTCCCCCACACACGGCGTCAGAATCAGTGACTTGCCCTGCCCTGGTGAACATCTAAGGCTCTGCCCCTTACCTACGTAACAGGCACTCCCAGACAAAAAAAAAAGAAAATGTCCCAAATGAAAGAACAGCTCAAAGCTCCAGAAAAAATACAACTAAGCAACAAAGAGATAGCCAACCTATCAGATGCAGCGTTCAAAACACTGGTAATCAGGATGCTCCAGGAACTCACTGGGTACTTCAATAGCATAAAAAAGACCCAGACAGCAATGAAGGTTACATTAAGTGAAATATAGAAAAATCTACAGGGAATCAACAGTGAGGGGAAGGAAACCAGGACTCAAATCAATGGTTTGGAGCAGAAGGAAGAAAGAAACATTAAACCAGAACAGAATGAAGAAACAAGAATTCAAAAAAGTGAGGAGAGGCTGAGGAACCTCCAGGACAACTTTAAACATTCCAACATCCAAATCATAGGGGTGCCAGAAAGAGAAGAGGAAGAGCAAATATTGAAAACTTATTTGAAAAAATAATGAAGGAAAACGTCCCCAATCTGGCAAAGGAAATAGACTTCCAGGAAGTCCCAGAGAGGAAGCTCAGAGAGTCCCAAAGAAGCAGAACCCAAGGAGGAATACACCAAGGCACATCATAATTACATTACCCAAGATTAAAGATAAGGAGAGAATCTCAAAAGCATTAAGAGTAAAGGAGACAGTTACCTACAAAGGAGTTCCCATTAGACTATCAGCTGATTTCTCAAAAAAAAAAAAAAAAAAAAAAAACTTGCAGGCAAGAAGGGGCTGGAAAGAAGTATTCAAAGTCATGAAAGGCAAGGACCTACATCCAAGATTACTCTATCCAGCAAAGCTATCATTTAGAATGGAAGAGTAGATAAAGTGCTTCCTAGATAAGGTCAAGTTAAAGGAGTTCATCATAACCCAGCCCTTATTATATGAAATGTGAAAGGGACTTACCTAAGAAAATGAAGATCAAAAATATTAACAGTCAAATGACAACAAACTCATAGCTATTAACAACCGAACCTAAAAAAAAACCCCAAAACAAACTAAGCAAACAACTAAAACAGGAACAGAATCACAGAAATGGAGATCACATGGAGGGTTATCAGTGGGGGAGTCCGGGGGGAGAGAGGGGGAAAAGGCACAGAAAATAAGTAGCATAAGTGGTAGGTAGAAAACAGACAGGGGAAGGTTAAGAATAGTATAGGAAGTGTAGAAGCCAAAGCACTTATATGTACGACCCATGGACATGAACTAAACGGGGGGAATGCAGGTGGGAGGGTGTGTACAGGGCGGAGGGGAATAAAGGGGGGAAATGGGACAACTGTAACAGCATAATCAATAAAATATATATTTTTTTAAAAGAATAATACTTAATATCTGCCTATAATTAAGGTCCTTGAAATTCAGTATATATCCCATTTGAGCCTGACAGCAGCCTGGGAGGTAAAGAAGATGTAATTTAACCCAAGTTCATGAATGAGGAAACCCAAAGAGGTTAAGCAAGCAGTTAAAGTGATTTACCTGAGGCTCATGAAGGAAAAAATGAGTCAATTACTTTTTTATTCTGAATAAATACATATGTAATACCAATTGCTCTAATGAACATAAAAGCAAGACAAGAACACAGTATAACCTCTCTGCTTGGGAAGAGCACATTTACACATAATAATTATTTAAACTGATTTAAAAATCTGAAAATTCTGCCCTAGCCAGGTGGCTCAGCTCATTAGAGTGCCATCCAGTACACCAAAGGACTGCAGGTTTAATTCCCGGTCAGGGCGCATATCTAGGTTGCGGGTTCAGCCCCCAGTCAGGGCACATATGGAAGACAACTAATCAACGTTTCTCTCTCACATTGATGTTTCTCTCTCTCTCTCCCTCTCCTCCCCCAACTTCCTCTCTCTCTCTAAAACCAATAAACATATTCTCAGGCAAGGATTTTTTTTTTAAATCTGAAAATTCTGAGGTTTCCTAGTTGAATTTCCTTTCCTAACATTTACATCAGTGGTTAGCATTGCCCAAGGCCTTTTGGAGAAAAAATTAAGTATGGAATGCTGGGCTGTACCCCTGAAGATTCCTATTTAAGTGGGGTCTGTGGAGAGCCCCAACATGTGCATTTTATCAAGTGTTACAGGTGGTTCTGTTGCACCCTGAAGCCTGAAGAGCACTGCTTCCACTGGCAGAAAACGCTACCGCAGGACTGCTGAGGCCCCGGGAATGCACGGATTAAGGAAAGCCAACCAAAGTATCCCACAGCGTCTCTGGAGGAGGGCCTTCCACCCCAGGCTTCGCCCAGGCTCAGGCCTCCCGAGGTACCTGGCTCCCGGGACTGGCTATCATCGCAAATGTGCAGGTCCAAGCGGGAGATGAGCAGGTGGTAGGAGGACTCTTTCACATCAAACTTCTCAAAGTACTGGCTGAGGCGGTTGGTGCTGCTGCTGCTGCTGCTGCTGCCCTGGCTGCCACCAAATGCCTGGGCCCAGGACTGCTGGGCACTGGGAGCAGGTGGGGTGATCTACATGTGACAGAAAGAAAAACAAGATGTCCACACCCTGAGACTCCTCTGCAGGCTTTTTTAAGCTTTAGTCCAGCCTGAAGAAAAGTACAATTCAGCAAGATCCCCTTCCTCTTGTAACTCTTCACCTGGCAACTCAGGTCTGTCCCACCTAAATTACCCAAATTCCAAAAAGCCTAATTATAATTAATCTAGTAACTATCTGAGTACTGTTCTGAGGTCTGAACTGCCCT
This sequence comes from Micronycteris hirsuta, assembly GCA_004026765.1. NCBI lineage: Eukaryota > Metazoa > Chordata > Mammalia > Chiroptera > Phyllostomidae > Micronycteris > Micronycteris hirsuta. The sequence goes on from PVJI01003407.1 coordinate 104,801, forward strand.
CCAAGCTCTGAGCCCCCAGGACTGAGCTGACAGATGCTAAAACACTTCCTCAGGAACCCTTCTTAAACCCCTCTTCTGGCCCAGGTGGTTAGATGCCTTGTCCTTGTGCCCTCAGAGCACAGTGTTTATCTCTGTTACAGCGCTGTTCACATCATATTGTACCAGCTTGTTGATGGTCCACATTACAAAACAGGAGAGCTCCAAGGACAGGAGCAACAGTTAATTCCTCGCTTCCTCTCCAGTGGCTAGCACTGTATACCTAACACACCAGAGGCACCCAATGAACAGAATAAACGAATAAATCAGAGGCCGAAGCAAAACCTACACACACACATTCAGAAGTAAATAATAACTCCCTCAAATAAGCCAAAAAAGTCTAGACGCCTCCTATGTTGCTAAAAATTAGGTCTGGCCAACCATTTCCCCAGCCCCGCCAAGGGTATCTGTTTAGCCTCTAACCTGTACAGGTTCAGGGGCCAGGCTCTTTCTCTGCTGGGCTGACTTCTCCATGGCCTCGCTCAGGGACTCTGCATACTTCATCATAGCCTTGAGCTGCGAGTCGGTCAGCACCCAGAGCAGGTCATCCAACAGGAACATCAGCTTGGAGGCTACCACATTGCAATCTTTGGTCTGAAGGGGCCACACAGAACACAGATTCAATATCTTGTACCATTCCAACTCCTCAAAGCAACTATCACTGAATCAATTTCAGAGATGGCTTTTCAATCCCCAAGACATGAAAGTAAAGTATCAAGCACTTTGGAGAGTCAATTTCTTAAAACTTACACTAAAGCAGCAAAAGACAACTGCCAGGTACCTATGTCAGTGTCCCTATATACAGGTAAAAACTGTGGTTTCCAAAATTAAGATGACGGGGAGATGGAAATGTTCTCTTATTATTGGATACTTTGCAACACTGAAGTGCAGGCTCTGCTTTTCCAGCTGTCGTTCCAGAGGCCAATAACATCAAGAAAAGAGAGTACAGTACACCAACCCCCAGGCTGTTCAGGAGGATGGAAATTGGAAGTTTTTGCAAGGACAGAGAACACACTCACTCTTCTCTTGAGGGCTATCTGGATCTTGCCCTGGTTGGTAATGAGCCTCAGAGGGGTGGTAACCAGGTCCTGGTCACCACTGTCTGTTGCATCTGCCTCAATCCGAAGTGTTTGCCAAGTTATTTCCTTAAATGTTAAAACCTAGAAGAAAAGAGTAAAACCCCTTAATTCTGTGGATAAAATTAAGCAAAAGGTGGGAAATCCAAGGGGAAAAAACTGGCAAGGCAGAGACTCCCACCATTCTCAGCGGGGGTTTTACCAACAGAAGGCAGTGGATGAGACATCCGTAACTCAGGAAAGGACAGAGCAATAACTCTGGGCAGAGAAGTGAAGCTCCCATGTTCCCAGGAACAGGGGATCGCTTGAGGGAATCCCCAGCACAGGAATACTATCTTTCAAGAATCAATCCTGCTTCAAACACCCCCGTTCTCTCCTCCTGAAATGCCAGAGCTGTCACCTCTCCTCGGTGGGGGTCGGTGATGCGGGTGAGGCGGAGGTCACTCTGCTGCCAGCTGGGGTTGACGCTATAGCCCTGGAGCTGCCACAGTTCGAAAGAAGCATGGAAGGCCTTGGAGTGAATCTTGATAGTGATGGAGTTGACGATGATGAACATCCCTTCCACCACCTTCTCAGCAAAGCCATACTCGCTACAACAAATGAGGCAGACCGATGTTCAGAACCAAGTGCAACCACAGACACTCTTTACACTGGAAGACAACAGGCAGGACTACTAACAACACCCACCTTTGCATGTTCAAACTATGCATGACTTTTTTCTTTATTTCTCTCCTCACATTTCTACTTTGTTATTTTTTAAATTTCTAACAAAACTTTATGATGATACAGTACTCTTTTTAATAAGATTTTAAAAGATTTTTATTTATTAATTTATTTTAGAGAGAGGGGAAGGGAAGGAGAAACAGAGGGAGAAAAACATCAATGTGAGAGAGAAACACTGATTGTTTGCCTCTACTATGAGCCCCAACCAGGGACCAAACCTGCAATCCAAGCACGTGCCCTGACCAGGGATCAAACTGGTGACCTTTCACTTTGTGGGATGATACTCAAGCAACTGAACCACACCAGTCATGACTCTTAATGGAATTTTTTTTCTTAAATAATGAATTAAAAGAAAGAGTTTACCGGGAAACAATCTCCCTCTTCTTTCAAAGATTAAATTGGAAAAAAAATTTACAGTCCACAAATTAACTGAAATAAACATTTGAGTATTTTCTGTGAGGGGAACTTTAACTACAGAAAGGAAACACTAAGTTTGTATAAAATCTTCCAAGTCAGAGCATACTCTGCAAAGGTATAGGAAAGAGGAAAGAAACACTAGGTGAGCAAGAAGTATAATACTGTAAAATCTAATCAAGAGTAGTTCCACCTTTACCCTATCAAATATATCCCGAAGCCCATAGCTGTACTTCCACAGTGAGAGGCCAGAAATGGCAAGTTGAGGAATGAAGGCCATCTTAGAGTAATTCTGGGTGTGGAAAAGAAAGACAGTCTTGACATGCAGGTGAAATCAATTCTCATTATGAGATGAAAAGAAGGTCAGAAAATTACAAACTAAAACATACACACCTGACTCTTTAACAACACAGGGGTTAAGGGCACCAACTCCCCCATGCCATCAACAATCCACAACACCCCACATATAACTTTTGACTCTTCCCAAAACTTACCTATTGGAACACTAGGAGCCTGATGTTGACCAGAAGCCTTACCAGTAACATAAACAGTTGATTAACACATACTTTGTATGTTATATGTATTATATACTGTATTCTTAAAATAAGTAAGCTAGAGAAAACAAAATGTTATTAAGAAAAGCATATGGAAGAGAAAACACATTTACAGTACTGTACATATTTACTGAAAAAATTACAGGAAGAAACCCACAACCACATCAAAATTACAACTAAACTACAGAACAATCATTATTCAGAACCACCAGAAACTGAACTGAACTGAAGTCCTACAACTACAGAATTAAAGAAGAAACCACATCGAGACTGGGGGGGCAGAGGTATGGACCGGGCTGGTCCAACACCCATGTGTAGTGGATAAAAATAGGGAAGGATATGTTGGAGCGAGGGGTCCCACTCCCACACCAGGGCCTCCAGACCCAGAGTTCAAGTGCCAGGACGATACGTCCCTATAACTTCTGGCTGTAAAAATCAGTGGGGATTGAGGATGTGGAAGACAAAAATTGCTAGATTCCCAGGCAGTTTTTCTTAAAGGGCCCACACACGGACTTACTCAGACTCAGTCCCTCTGAGCTCCAGCACCGGGGCTCCAGCTTGAAAGATACCAGAGAGATATAGGGAGGAACTGAAGTGTCTGACATCAGGGTGAGAGCCAGAGGACAGCTATCTACCAGACAGAACTGCTGGCAGAGGACATTGTCCCTTTTCTATGCCCATTTCTTTTCTGAGACCTCCCCCCACAGAGCCAGCAGGCAGGCACCATATCTGAGACTACATCGACCTCGCTCACACTGTTTGCCCCACCCTGATGATTCCCTGAGGTTCTGCCTCACCCGACCTTCAGACACACCCAAGCTGTTTCCAGTGGCTTTTCCATACAAATGGCCTGTCTTGGCCCATGCTTCAGATTTTCCTATAAAACCTCTCAAACAAGCAGCATCTGGCCTCAGCGTGCCCCATACCTTTCACTAAATGGCCCTAGGCCCAGCACTAGCAAAGTCATCCTTGGTTTAAAGCTTGGCCTTGCTTAGACATCTCCAAGCCCAGCACAAGTAGCAACCATCTGCAGATCACTTGGTAACTCATGCCATGTAGCCCCTGTCAGAACACAGGCTGTGACTGACCTTGGCCTGTACCTCCCAGGAGGCCCCCGAGCCAGCACACCCAGTAGACTGCTTCATACCATGTTGAAGCACCACCACTCAACCACCTCCACAAGTGACACACTCAAGGGGTGGACTCAGAAGGCACATGAACCCCACTGAGTAAGTCCTGCTCTCTGGGGTAGGCCCCTGCACAGCTGATCCTCCATGGTTATAGCCCATTGGCCTGAGGGTAAATCCCTCCCACTGACATGCCAACAGCAATCAAGAATCGGCTACAACAGGAGGGTGTACACAGCCCATGGGGAGTGGTGGGAGTGCATCTAGAGTGCCCGGCTTGGGGTGATCAGGAACACTGTGCCACTGGACCCTACAGGATACCTACCAAATTAGGTCACACTACCAAACCCAGGAGACATAACAGCTCTACCTAATACTTAGAAACAAACACAGGGAGACTGCCAAAATGAGGAGACAAAGAAACATGTCCCAAATGAAAGAACAGAACAAAACTCCAGAAAAAGAACTAAAAAAAAATGGAGACAAGGAAATCTACTAGATGCAGAGTTCAAAACACTGGTTATAAGAATACTCAATGGCCCTGGCTGGTGTAGCTCAGTGGATTGAGAGCTGGCCTGCAAACCAAAGGTCTCTGGTTCAATTCCCAGTCAGGGCACATGCCTGGGTTGTGGGCCAGGCTCCCAGTAGGGAGCACATGAGAGGCAACCACACTCTGATGTTTCTCTTCCTCTCTTTCTCCCTCCCTTCCCCTCTGTTTATAAAAATAAATAAAATATTTGAAAAAAAAAAAGAATACTCAATGAACTTAGTGAAAAACTCAACAGCATAAAAAAGGACTGGTCAGAAATGAAGGTCATACTAACTGAAATTAAAAATAATTTACAGGGGACTTCCAGCCAAGATGGAGGTGTAGGTAGACACACCGTGCCTTCTCACACAACCAAAAGAGGAAAAACAACAATTTTAAAAAACAAAAACAGCCAGAACTGACAGAAAATTGAACTGAGTAGAAGTCTGACAACCAAGGAGTTAAAGAAGATACATTCATCCAGACTGGTAAGCAGGGCATAGCCAGGTGGAGAGCGCGCAGCGAGACGGCAGTTTGTGGAGTGGTACCGGCAATGCTCCAGCTGCCCAGGAGACCCACAGCAGGCGCGCTTGGCCAAAACTCGGCCAGCCCACTCAGTGAAACCCAGCGGGGCCAAGACTGGTGAACTGGGAGGTCCCTCATCTGAGCGCAGATAAACCGGGAGAAAAAGCTGGGAAGCGGAGCACACTGCACAGCCCACCAGCATGGGGAAATAAAGCCTCAAACCACCGATTGAGAGTTCATTGGAGAGACCCACAGTGACTTGGAACTATGAAAGCCTGCCCTCCCACCCTGGAGCCAGCACAGAAGGACCCAACTTGCTTGTGGGTAGTGGGGAAAGTGCAGAGGGCGAAGCAAGCGCCATTGTTCGCTCAGGCCCTGCCCCCACAGGCAGCATCACAACACAACTACGTGGGTTACCCCGCCCTGGTGAACACCTAAGGCTCTGCCCCTTAAAGTAACAGGTGTGCAGGGGAAAAAAAAAAAGGCCCAAATGAAAGAACAGATCAAACCTCCAGAAAAAACTCAACTAAGTGACAAAGCGTTAGCCAACCTATCAGATGCACAGTTCAAAACACTGATAATCAGGAAGCTCACAGGATTGGTTGAAATTTGGTTGCAATTAGATGAACAAATGAAGGGTACACTAAAGGAAATGAGGGGAAATGTGCAGGGAACCAATGGGGTGAGAAGGAAACTGGGACTCAAATCAACGGAATGGACCAGCAAAAGAAAAAAACATCCAACCAGAAAAGAATGAAGAAACAAGAATTCAAAAAAATGAGGAGAGGCTTAGGAACCTCCAGGACATCTTTATACATTCCAACATCCAAGTCATAGGGGTGCCAGAAGGAGAAGAGGAATACCAAGGGACTGAAAACTTATTTGAACAAATAATGGAGAACTTCCCCAAGCTGGTGAAGGAAATAGACTTCCAGGAAGCCCAGGAAGCTCAGAGAGTCCCAAAGAAGTTGAACCAAACAGGAACACACCAAGGCACATCATAATTACACTACCCAAGATTAAAAATAAGGAGAGAATCTTAGAAGCAGCAAGAGAAAAGGAGACAGTTACCTACAAAGGAATTCCCATAAGACTGTCAGCTGATTTCTCAAAAGAGAACTTTCAGGCAAGAAGGGGCTGGAAAGAAGTATACCAAGTCATGAAAGGCAAGGACCTACATCCAAGAATACTCTATCCAGCAAAACTTTCATTTAGAATGGAAGGGCATGGGGAGGGGGGGAAGGAGGGGAGAAAATGCAGGCAACTGTAATTGAAGAACAATAAAGTATTTTAAAAAAAAAAGAATGGAAGGGCAAATAAAGTGCTTCTCAGATAAGGTCAAGTCAAGGAGTTCATCATGACCCAGCCTTTATTATATGAAATATTAAAGGGATTTATATAAGGCATGGAGGGATATCAACAGGGGAGTGGTAGGGGGAGAGAGGGGGAAAAGGTGCAGAGAATAAGTAGCATAAACAGTAGGTAGAAAACAAACAGGGGGAGGTTAAGAATAGTATAGGAAATGTAGAAGACAAAGAACTTATGTGTATGGCCCATGGACAAAAACTAAAGGGTGTGGAATGGGGAGGGTGTGGGGTGGAGGGGAATAAAGGGGGGAAAATGGGACAACTGTAATAGTATAATCAATAAAATTTTTTTTTAAAAGAATAATTTACAGGGAATCAACAGTAGCGGAGATGAAGCCAAGAATCAAATCAGTGATTTGGAATATAAGGAAGCAAAAAAACACCCAATCAGAACAGCAAAAAGAAAAAAAGAATAAAAAAAATGAGGAGAGTGTAAGGAGTCTCTGGGACAACCTCAAGCATACCAACGTTCATATCATGAGGGTGCCAGAAGGAGAAGAGAGAGCGTAAGATATTGAAAAAATATATTTGAAAAAATAATGACAGAAAACTTCTCTAACTTGGTGAAGGAAATAGACACACAAGTCCAGAAAGCTCAGAGTCCCCAACAAGATGAACCCAAAAAAGGCCCACCCCAAGGCACGTCATAATTAAAATGTCAAAAGTTAAAAGGAGGATATTAAAAGCAGCAAGAGAAAGCAGTTAGTTACCTACAAGGGAGCTCCCATAAGAATGTCAGCTGATTTCTCAACAGAACCTTTGCAGACCAGAAGGGACTGGCAAGAAACATTCAAAGTGATGAAAAGCAAAGACCTACAACCAAGATTACTCTACCCAGCAAAGCTACCATTTAGAATAGAAGGGCAGATAAAGAGCTTCCCAGACAAGAAAAAGCTAAAGGAGTTTATCATCATCAAACCAGTATTATATGAAATGTTAAAAGGTCTTCTCTAAGAAGAAAAAAAGAAGAAAAATATGGGCAATAAAATGGCAATAAATACATACCTATCAACAACTGAATCTAAAAAACAAAATAAACAAACAAGCAGAACAAAAACTCATAGATACACTGAACATTTTGACAATTGCCAGATGGGGGAGTTTTAGGGAGATGGGCAAAAAAGGTGAACTGATTAATAAGTACAAATTGGTTACGGAGCAGTCATGGGGATGTAAAGTACAGCATAGGGAATACAGTCAATACTATTCTAATAACTATGTATGGTGGGATGGGTACAAGATTGATCAGGATGATCACTTAGCAAGTATGTAATGTCTAATCACTGGGTGTGCATCTGAAACTAACATAGTAATGTATGTCAACTATAATTGAAAAATTAAAAAATGATTTAACAATAATAAAATTAATAATCTGTAAATACTAAGTATTAAATAAATAAAATATTGTAATTCTCAAAAGAAAACAAATAATCCAGTTGGTGTCATGATTTATTTTTCCTTTTCTTGAAAATACCTTTTCCCTAGAACTGAACACTAAAAAGGCTTTAAAGCAATGGCAACTCAAGGAATACCATTCTGCCCAGACTGTAGTCTATAAATACCATTTCTTAGTAAAAGGAATCAGGGTCTCTTGGAGAAATGTCTGATTCCAGGTCTCAGGTAAGGATGTATAGAGAAGCCTGAAACATCTTGTACTGTTTAAAAGCAAGAAAATCATTGGGATCTTGTCCAAATGACATAGGTGGTGATTTTGAAAGGGTCACACTGGCCAATGATAGGGACATTGGAACAGCAAAAAGAATAATGACTGTAAAATTATGACATACAGCAAATATATTTAAAAAGTAAATGTAAATGTAGGATATAAAAATGAAAAATGTGAAAGCATGTAAAAATATGTAAAATGTAGCCCTGGCTGGTGTGGCTCAGTGGAGCACCAGCCTGAGAACCAAAGGGTCACCCATTCCATTCCCATCCTAGGGCACATGCCTGGGTTGCGGGTCAGGTCCCCAGTGGGGGCGGCGCATGAGAGGCAACCACACACTGATGTTTCTCTCCCTGTCTTTCTCCCTCCCTTTCCCCTCTCTAAAGATAAATAAATAAAATCTTTTATTAACAAAATGTAAAATGTAACAGGAATGTAAAATAGTAAACCACTCCAGAAAAGTATGACAATTTCTAAAAAAGTTAAACCCTTGCCTACCATACCACTCTACCATTTCATTCCCAGATATTTACTCAAGGGAAATAGAAGCACATAACTTCATAAAATCTTCAATATGAATGTCCATAGTAGCATTATTCACAATAGCCAAAAACTAAAAATAAAACGTCCATTAACAAGTGAATGGATAACAAGCTGCGGTATATCCACAGAATGGAATATTATTACTCAACAATAACAGGAATAAACTATTGATACACTCAACGACATGGATGACTCTCAGAATAATTATGCTGAATAAAAGAAGCCAGACCAAAAAAAAAAAGGAGTGTATATATGATATGATTTCATTTATATGGTTATAGAAAATGCAAACGAATCCACAGAGATAGAAGGCGATGCGGGGGGCAGGAGGGAGGTGGGAAAGGGGAGGGAGAGGACACGAAGGAGAAGGCCAGCGTGTGTGGGGGTGACAGGCGTGCTCGTTATCCTGGACTGCACTGATGGTTTCACGGGCACATGCATATGCCAAAACTTATCAAACCGTACACTGTATATACGAGCAGTCTGTTTAATGCCCATTACACCATAATAAAGCTGTAAAAAAATCCATGGATTCAAAAGTACACCTCTTCCTTCCTCTCCCCATCCCCCAAAAATCTCTTTAGAGATTAAGCTGTCAACTCATAATTATTTTTCTAGTTTTATATATTTTATATATAACATTGTATCAGTTTTAGGTATATAGGATTTTTATATTTGATAAAGGTAAAGAATCCAGCATTTATCCTGACATACCTGTAAAAACTGTATTTCAAGGTACTCAAATAGCTATTAAAGAAAATTATTTTTCTTTTTAATTAATTAATTAATTATTTTCAGAGAGAGGGAGGGAGAAAGAGATGGAGAGAATCACAGCTAATAAATGCAACAGGAAGAAAGTAATTATAAAACCCCTATTTTGTATCCCATGATGAAATAAAGGATTTAGACAATTATCATCAATGCTTAAACCATGAGGTAAAAGGTAGATGAGGATCTCATCATAGTGAACAAATCAGGCCAACATCATTTAAATTAACCTTAACCAAAGGAAAAACATGTGTGTCCAGATATGTTACAACAGGAAATATGCAGTACTATTTCTGAAAAATCCTTTTTTTTAAAGATTTTATTCATTTATTTTTAGAGAGAGGGAAAGGGAGGGTGAAAGAGACAGAGAGAAACATCATTGTGTGGTTGCCTCTCACACCTCCCCACTGGGGACCTGGCCTGCAATCCAGGCATATGCCCTGACTGGGAATCAAACCAGCGACCCTTTGGTTCGCAGGCCCATGATCAATCTACCGAGCTGCACCAGCCAGGGCTATTTCTGAAATATTCTTTAAAACAAAAATTAAATCAAACCTTTAAATCTAACTACCAGACTACATGAGAACATTTTAAATGACACTTTGAGAATCTGGGAAATTCTTTATAAAAAATAATCCAGTTTCTACAAAGAATAAATGATATATTAAAAAGTGGGGTGGGGGCTGGTGTTTAGAATTAAAAAGTTTTAAAACTCTTATCACCGAAATATAATGTACATATAGGTCTTTGATCCACATTGTACTGTAAAAAATATTTTAGAGACAACTCAGGAAAATTGAATATGAAATAGATATAGATAATATTAAGGAATTCCTATTAATTCTACTCATTGTGATAATGGTATTATGGGTTCTTTTTTCTTCTCAGTCCTTATCTGTTAAAGATACATGACACAGAAGTATTCACGGGTGGAATTTTATGGTGTCTGGGATTTGCTTTCAAGTGCTACAGCACAAACACACACACGACACAAAATGGCAGGAGAAAGGTGAAAAAATGACCAAGTGTTAATAACTGTTGAAGTGAGATCTTGGGTGCACGGGGATTCATTATCCTGTTCTCTCTACTTTAGTGTATGTTTGAAATTTTCCATAAGAAAAAGTTTTTATTTTTTAACTAAAAGGTGATCTGGACCAGTTAATGTTTCCAACTGACCTCTGTCCTGAAGCGAGGGCAATGGGAGACTGTCCATTGGGAGGCCGAGGCTCCTCACATGTCTTCATCTCCACCTCCACTTTATCTAGACACTGAAATAAAAGCCATGAAGAGCTAAGCATCTGCACAAAAACCCACAGAGCACAGGCTGTGTCTTCTTCATCCCTGTGCTCCAGTGCCTAGCTGAGCGCTATGTTCACAGTGGGAAGACAATTAATATCTGTCGAATGAATGAACAAACTGAAATACAAAGAAAGGTCTCATCTTTCCCCTTTCATTTCCATTAGCAGCAGAACTCTATAACAAGTGTGGGATTAGCTGCCAGCAGAAAACTAAAACATAAATCCAAGTAACAGAGATATTACCATTCCTCTCGGGATTCTAGTCTTTGGGATAAAGATACGCATCAATCAGTTATTTAAGAGCTGTCATTTGATTATCACCCAATAGTCAACATGAACTAAATTTCCAATTTTTCCTTTGTTAGGATTCTAAGGGAAAATAAGGAACTCTAAAGGTAGTACCTAGGCAGCAAAACTGGCTGTGAAAAACAACAAAACAAAACCGACTCAGGCCCTGACCAGCGTGGCTCAGTTGGTTGAGTATCACCCCACAAAGTGAAAGGCTGCCGGTCCTACTCGAGGTCAAGGCACATGCCTGGGTTGCACATCCCCAGTTAGGACACATGCAAGAGGCAATCGATCAATGTTTCTCTTCTTCTCTTTCTCCCCCTCCATTCCCCTCTCCCTAAAAATAAATAAATAAAATCTTAAAATAAAAAAAAACCTCAGAACTCCTGGATCTTGTGTCTCAGTGCTAATCCCTATACTGCCCAGCAGTTACAGAATAAGTCCAGACAATAGTCACTCTGTCTCAGAGAGAAGCTCACAGGCCAGACAAAGCACCCACAGTTCCCTGAAAGGGGCAGCTTATCAGGACTCCTATACATCTTCTCTCAGATCCCTTAAAACCCTACCCCAGCAACCCCCGTTTGATTATTTGCAATCAAGACAAGCCATTACCAAGCAAATTGGGTGCGTCTTCAACTTTGTCCACTGGATCTGAAAGAGAAAAGCAAAGACTCAGGACTGTGGAAGGCAGGCCTGCTGACCAAAGAGAGCAACAGCACTCTGACCCCCATTCTCACCCGGATGGAGGCCCTGTTGCAGTAGACCCGAGTGATGGCTAACCAGGTGGGCAGCTCCAGCACATTCTGCAGAACCTCTTCATCCAATTCTAGGTTGGTCAGCTGACCCTCCCCTTTCAGGGTGCTCAAATTAATTTTGTCTGGGGAAAGATTCTTAGTAAACCTGAAAACAGTAATGATAAGAAGCTATTATTTCCATGGGAACCTGCTAAAAGGGCATACAGCCAATAACACTTCTGAATGTAGAGAAAAGAGAACACTAATAACAAACATCCAATGACCACTGTCTCCACACTATGCAAAATGCTGGGTGAGACCTATTGTTCTACTCACGATTGCGTCATCTTTCTTCTTTTTCTCTTTCTAATGGAGACACAGGTAAGTGCATAGATATACTTATTCCAAAATAGGTACTACTAGTTCTCTTTTTTATTGAATTTATTGGGTTGGCATGGGTTAATAAAATTATATAGGTTTCAGATGTACAATTCTATGATACATCATCTGCATATCATATTGTGTGCTTACCACCCTGAGTCAAGTCTCCTTCCATCACCATGTATTCCCCCTGTACTCTCCTCTTCCTCCCCATGCCATCTTTCTACTCAAGAACCTACAACAAAGATTCTGGGGAAATGGCTGTAGCAGTGGCAACACAGCCTTTTGATATTTCTAAATGCCCACATAAAGACAGAGCAATTAGATAGCAACACAAAAAGCCCATGGATAACATTTAAAACTAGAAAATAAAGCATCCTTATAACCCCCCATACACAAGCAGGAGGGGGAAAAACATCAACAGTCGTAATACATGAGTGCTGTAAGCAGCTGTGCAGATCAACACAGGGGGAAGTGATAGCGCATCTGATGGGCCACAGAACAGAAGAACGCCAAGACAACCAAGTGCTAAATCAAAAACCAGTTGACCAGCTTGAGATAGCAATTGAAATTGGTGGAGCTCTGTCCACTGCAAGAGGTCCCCAGTGAGGCCCAAAGGAGCTGGAGCAGTCTAGCCCTATAAACTCATATAAACTAACAAAGGCTCCTTCCCAGGGCAGGGGCCTAGCACTGAGAAGAAAATGCTGGGAGAGGAATCCAAAATGCGTAAGATGGGATAACAGAAATGAAGAAAAGAGTCCAAATTAAAATGGGGGCGGGGGAAGGGCAGGCCAGGACATCTCAAAAAACAAGCAGGTATATTTTTAACACCTCTTGAAACAACAGAAGAGGGAGCCCTACGAACTTAAAATATGAAAGAGTAAAACACTAATTATTAGCTGTTAGGTAGGGTAAAATGAACCCCAGGCCCTTACACATACCTTTGATGTGATAAAAGAACATACAACCGCCACCTACAGTCTTTCCAAAGGGACTGAACCCGAATCTCACCATGCTACTGGGTGCAGCTGCTAGTCTTCAGGAAATACAAGACAGAGGAAAACTGCTGCGCTGCTCTGTAAGTGTGCAATCAGTAAAACCCTGACCATGGGCAACGCTACAGTCGGGTGGCCTGGACAGAAACAATTCACACAGGCCAGTCTTCTCACTATTCCATATTCATCGTCTCGTGTGCTCTGGCCACCCACTCCCTTTCCTGGAGCACCCTCATCACCATCTGCCAATCAACGCCCAACTCAAAACATCCTTTCTCACTGAAGCTTTCTTTCCCCAACTGCTGCAATGCACATTCAACAGTTAGGATCTTAGGATATTCTCTAATTCTCCCATGTGTAACTACCCTGAGCAATTAGATGTTAAGCACTTTGAAGTCAGTGCAGGCTTAGCCGCCCTTCCTAATTGAAACGGTTACCTGACAGTATGCTCAGCCTATGTACCTCTTAGCTAACTGCACTACTAGCTAACTACTCCCAGCTCCCTTCTCTCATCTCTTTCAGCTGATTAATTTAAGGCCAGTTTCTCATAGCATAACCCTCTCCTATAAGACAACCTGTCAAAATGAGTCTCATTCCTGTAATTCTTTTTACTGCTTCTCATCACTATTTTCCACACACTAGTTAACTGCATTTTGCCCTCCGTCCATAACTATAGTTAGCCCTTACATATATATTAGATGCTAATAGTTGACTTTGGAATTATATATTGTTTACCAACTTTTATTTTTTACACGTGTCCTTTCCTTTTACTAAGCTGTTTTTAGTGTTTTTGGTTTTCCTTGAACCATAAGATCACATATAAAATCTTTAATTTTTTTTCTACAATGCCTAAAATGGTACTATGTACAAAAGATCCTTAACAATTTTTTGAATGATAGTAAAAAAATTTTAGAGGTTTATAAACATGCAAAATAATACTGTATGATAATAAGGAACACATGATAATAAATTCAGGAAAGTGCTTACATGTGGGACAAGGGAGTTTCCACAGGAAGTTTCAAATGTATGGATAACACCTATTTCTTGAGTTGGGAGCTGACTGTATGGCTGTTCATTATAGTACTCTTTTTACCTTTTTATATGGCAACTAAATCTTTCTAAGATTTCAGTCAGTTACCTATTGTATTTACTACTGGGAAAACTATGCTGCCATTGGGTCTCTCAAGTTGCCACAAGGTCTTGCTGGGTGCCAAAAATGCACGACCCTCACCACTCCTTACCCAGCCCGCTTCTCAGGACTGTGTTGCAAAGAGCAGCTCTGAGGGATGAAGTAACGTCCCCCTTCAGGAAAAGAGGAGGCTTGCTTATTGCTTACCAAAAACAATGGATTCCCTAAGCTCAGTGTGCCATTTCTATAACACATGTGCAGCCATCTATCTGGGCTCATTCAAGACACTCCCATGGGACTTGGGGGTGGGGGAGGGAACTAACTGCAAACATATGCTTAGGCTGCTTGCTGGGCCATAAGTAATTAAGTCCCTTGTCTCTGATCCAAGAGTCTAGTGTGTTCTGCACATGCATGAACTGTAGCAGGCTAATTATTAGCTTCTAAATACAGTAAAACAAAATCCCAGACTCTTACACATACTTTTCATGGACATGGAAACGATGTGGTGATTGTGGGGGTGGCAGGGTATAACGTGGATAAATGGTAATGGAAAAAAATACAATGAAAAAAAGAAAAATTAATAAAAAGAAATTTAAATCAACATTTATAAGTATGAACCAATTTTATTCTCTGAAACAAAAAGACAAGCTTTCTCTCATGGCTCCTATTGTCTGGAAACTACGGAGGAAAAGAATTCCTCTTTTCCTGCAAGAAATGGCTACCTGCAAGGAAAGAGAAAAAGAACATCTTAAGTAATACTTCTACTACATGAAACAACGACTGAAAGAAAAGTACATGCCTTGAGGAATCTGGAGGAAACACAGTCCTGAAGGAAGAAAAGGAAGGCAGAAAACAGAACTCAGCATTATTTATAATCATGAGTCACAGAAAGGCTCTCCTTCTCAAGCCCCTTGAGTATTTAAATAGGATATTACAATTATTATTTCCTCTTAGCAACCCTTCCTCCATTGTTAACTATTCAGGAAAGCCACGGCAGCTCAGAAATTGGGGCGGGCATCCTTTAGAAGTATTTGTCTTAAAGATAATATTTGAAGACATAAAATTAATTTGTAAAGACTGTATGTATCCTTCCGTCCTCCCCACAGATTCTAATAAGATCCCATCTCCCTATCACAGCTGACACCTGGCAGGAATGGCCGCTGTCAGAGATGGGAGTAAGGATCCCTCTAATATGCAGGAGAGGGGGAAAGGCTGAGAATCACTAACATAAGTTACTTGTCCTCATGATAAAAGGGCATTTTTAGGAAAATAAAGTGATAGAGACTTTTTTAAGTATTGGATTGGCCAAAAAGTTCATTTAGTTTTTTTCCATAAAATAAGACACATTTTTCATTTTCACCAATAACTTTATTGATTTGGATATTTTGAGTATGTTGGCTATCTCCCACATGCTATAACATTGATTGTTCTCATTTAATGTGTCAATTTGATCCCTATCAACTTCAACTGGTCTACCTGACCACGGAGCACTGTCCAGCAAGAAATCTCCAGCACGAAACTTCACAAACTACTTTTGACACATCAGTCAGTCACAGTATCTTCTCCATACACTGCACAAATCTTTTGCATTTCAGTTGCATTTTTATCTCTCTTGAAATAATAAAGTGTAATATTCTGAAAATGTTGCATATTTTCTTCCATCTTCAATATTAAAATGGCTACACAAAAATTCACTAAAAATTTTGATGGGTTTTTTTTAATGACAGCTATCACAATACAGTCTAACAAAATTGTTTCAAATGAAGTTAAAGACAACTAAGTGCTATTAGAGCCATCTTACAGGAAATCCCAAACAAACTTTTTGGCCAACACAATATATTCCTCTGAAAAAAGAAGAACATGCTTCAAATAAAATGAAACATAAACAGTCAAGGATAAGTTACACTGCTTGTTAGCACCGATATTCTCAGAGTGATTATGTTCATAGTTACCACAGATCTAATTTCTACGTTGTACTCTATAAAAAATCTAACTCTATTTACAGCTCCATATAAAATAAATGTCATTTTTGAAGCCTTGAATTAAAACATATGAGACTGTGTTACATTTCATCTTAACCTTGCTGGTATTCAGGGTAATGCTTCTCAAACTATGTGCCTCGGATCACATGGGCAGAATCACTTTGGTATGTTTATTTTAACATGCAGATTATTGGGCCACAATCCAGATATACAGAACCACAGTGGGGAGATGGTACAGAATCCACATTTTTAACAAACTCAAGGTGATTTCTTCTGTTCTTTAGAGTCTGAGAATAGTTTGAGGTTTCAGTTAACCAGCTAAAATACGTCAAGGAAAAGAAAACCAGAGTCTACAGATGAAAAAGAGATGCAAAAATTCATTCTTCAAGAAAAAAGTTTTCAACTTCCATTATTATGGCTTAGCGGTTAAGAGCATAGGCTTCAGAGTTAAACTTGGGCTCAGAACCTGGTTCTCTCACTTATTAATACTGTGACTGTAGGCAAACTGTTTACCCAACCTCACAGAGCTGCTGAGATTGAAAGAGCTAACTCCCATACATTAAATACCTGGCATTTATTAAGTGCTCAATAAATAAATCTCAATCATTGTTATTTCTGGATTCCACTACCCTCTCCCTTTAGAAAAGGCTTAAATGATTACCTTAAAAAAAAAGATGTAGGTCATCATTTCAACATGTATACAAATGTCAAATCGTTATATTGTACACCTGAAACATGTAATATTGTATGTTAAAATTTTAAAAGGTTTAGGAGGCTTCAGTTATTATCTGAGGACTTGGGTTTTCTTTTCTCTTTTTAAAAAAGATTTTACTTATTTATTTTCAGAGAGAAGAGAAGGGAAGGAGAAAGAGAGGGAAAGAACATCAGTGTGTGCTTGCCTCTTGCATGCTCCCCACTGAGGACCTGGCCCGCAACCCAGGCATGTGCCCTGAGTGGGAATCGAACCAGCGGCCCTTCAGATCACAGGCCAGCACTCAATCCATTGAGCCACACCAGCCAGTGCAGGACTTGGGTTTTCTTTAAGAGACAACCCCTTAGATCTATCTTTCTATCTCAATGTCATATCTTCCATTCCCAGTATGCTTATTTCTACCCTTTTGACCTGGGTATCTAGAAATTAACATCTGAATAAGATTAAAACTGAATTAATGTTCCCCAGAAACTCTAACCATTTTATCCCTCTCTGGCTCCAGGAATAGATTTTCATCGCTTGTCTTTCTAGCACTAATGGTCACAAAAGAAGAGAGGACAGGGAATAAAATTATCAATGAAGGCCCGGCTGGTGTAGCTCAGTGGATTGAGCGCGGGCTGGGAACCAGAGGGTCCTGGTTCGATTCCCAGTCAGGGCACATGCCTGGGTTGTGGGCCAGGTCCCCAGTGAGGGCCATGTGAGAGGCAACCATACATTGCTCTTCCTCTCTCCCTTCTCCTCTCTCTGAAAATAAAAATAAATAAAATCTTTAAAAAAAATTTTAAAAAAATTATCAATGAAGCTAGTCAAAAATCAAGCTTGTAAAGGCAAGGCCAACCAATTGAAAACAACAGGCCTACAGCACAGTTCTATGAACTACGTGACCATGTCAATTGGCAAAAGACAACACTGACTTCTGAGAGTAACCAAGTGGACTTATGTCTCCGACTGTCTCTGAAGTGACTGCACGTGTATAAACACCAGCCAGCCAGGACTGGAGACTAACCTCAGTTGGGACTGCTTACCAGCCTGCTGGCACACTGCCTCCTCAATAGCACTAACACAGAGGAACCAAAAAAGCGTAAAACCTGTCTTCCTACCCCAAAGTGGATGAGGGCCTGGGTGAAAAGTGATCATTCATATTTCCAGGTAGGGCACAGACTAATAAGCAAGTGTGAGGATAAACTTCATTTTATTATACAATTTTGACTATCAGAATAGAGAATTTCTACAGAGATGATTACCTGCTACACAATCTCTATTTACACAATCACTCTTAACTTTTTCCCCAGACATTTTACTCTGCCCTGACATGTAAGAAAGCTGATTTAACATCTTTTTTTTAGGCTATGGCTGAATCTGGAGATGGACACACAGCTTAAAATAATTTTATGTCTTTTTTTCTACAGGCTGGGCTAGAAGTCCTTCGGTCAACGAAGAGGCATTTAAAAACAATTTATTTTGTACGCTACAAGTAGGGAAAAGCCTCGTCCCTTGACCTGGACTAGCAGAACCAGTCTAACGATAATGACATTTCACTTTGTACAAGGCACTGAACTAAGATGCTTGAACGCATTAGCCTTCATAGTATGTTATTTTCCCCATTTTAAAGAGGAAGAACATGAAGTCCAGATGTGAAGCAATTTGCCCAAGGTGACAGGGCAGGAAAAGACAGAGGCAGAGTATGAACCCAGGTCTGCTCGCTGGACTGACTTACTTCTACTAACATCTTCTCTTAATACTGTGTTCCTCCAAAACACACCAGCACAGAATGGATTTAAAAGCTATCTCGGAAACGGATGGGAGACATCCTTTCTCTTTTTACAACCTACCATGGACTGCTTAACCTTAGTAAGAAAATAAATCTAAACTTTGGTGGGTAAAGTTATAGTTTAATTCCATCAGAAACATTCTAAACTTTACCACCCCGATCAGATTAATAAAGTAAGCCCAGGGCTAATTCACCACCATTCCGGCAGAAACACCCAGTCTCTACCAAGAGACTAACAAAAGGCCACAGAAGGTACTGTGCCATCAGCTCTATGATCCAATATGCAAGTAATCATCAAAAGCTGAACAACTAGGAGTTCTTCAAGCACGCTCTCAGGACTGCTGATGGTACACGCAGGCCCGCTGCACCGCCATGGGCTGTTCTCCCGTAACAGTAATAACGACACAACATACACTTGCTTTTTTCACTTGGCAGTTTCTTTCAGAATTCAACAAAAAATGAATATTACTTATTACTTTATCAAAAAAAGGTAGTAGAAATCTTAAACTGAATTTGTCTGCATTCTATAGTAGTAACAAAGAATAGATAAAAAGGTGACCCGTGGGGCCATTGTGGGGGTTTGTGGAGGTTTGCTCAACCAAGAAAACCACTAGTCTGAGAACTGATGTGAAATCACCCCACAGCCCTGGCACAAATTCTATTCGGCATTTGTGTTCCTAACTGAGAATGCTATCTCTGAGTGCAAGGGTGGCTGAAAAGGCTAATGGAAGCCTGCTATTTATTCCACCTCTAGTATGTGGCAAAACATTTTCTGGCCATCTGTTACTGTTACAGAGCAGAGAAGCTAAGATGAAATCGAGTTGGAAAAACAGATTTTGATTAGGTTTCATTTTTGCCAAAGGGCTACAATCTGCCAAAGAGACGACACAGAAAGGCTCTCAGACATCTTTGTGAAAATGTACAATGCTGCTGAGAAGTGAGAATTCTTAGATTTGCAGGTTCACAGAATTTCAGAGTTAGAAAGGATCTTAAATAATCTTTAGTCCAAATCTATAATGTGCAGATAGTCAGAAAGCTAAATGACTTGCTCAAGAATCACAGCTGGCCAGTGGCAAAGCTGGGACAAAATAAATGGCAGAAATGGGACTTAAGCCAGCATTCATTCAAATATCCCACTACTTGCATACTGTAATTCAGTACCTTTATTGCTAATAATAGGGTCAATAAATTACAATAATCAGTCTGCTTCAGGTCCCATAGAAATTGAACCCTCACTAGAGAATTAAAAAGGTTCACAAAGCCCTAGCCGGTGTGGCTCA